>SNQJ01S0204202.1:0-16591 GCA_010110895.2 Picea sitchensis
TTTGGACTTTCCCAGCTCGCCATTTACCCTATTAAACTTTTTGGACTTTTCCTACAAACTCGTAGCATCTAGTGGGAGGTCTTATACTGGTTTCAGTAGTTTTTCTTTCTCCTCCGGCAACTATACCCTGAATCTGACTTTTGAGCTTTTGTTTAAAGCATAGGTCTGCTGTTTCCGAGGCTTCTGTCTTCTCTGTATACTTTCTGGGCTCTTTGACTTCCTCATCAGGTTCCCTCGGTTGATCTACTCCCTTTTTACCTCCTTTCTGTTTCCCCACTTGCTATGCCGCTCATGGATGGGACCCCAATCCTGACTGACCTTTTGTTTTTTCCAGAGGCCTTATACCCTGTTTTGGAATCTCTATAAGAAGACAATGGAGCCAAAATGCTCAGATCCTACTGCAGGGGGTCAGGGTGATCCATGGGACCACCCGGAATTCTTAGCTTCATTGATAACCTTTGCTCTAAACATTTCCGTTTCAAAAACCAATCTGACACGTTTCCACCTTTGAACACCAGACCAAAGATCCCACTATGTTCTGCCAGTCTGACTCATCTGTCTGTTGATCCTGAGATTGGTACTCACCTTCCCTTTTAGAAGGAGTTAATGCTAGCTCACCAGATAAACTAAAGAGCAGTCATGAAGGATTAACACAATTAGGAACAGGATTCGGGGGGGGAGAACTTCTCAACCAGGCAGCAGGTTCTCGGAACTTCCCCCTTTTCACAAAGCCTCCGGTTTCCGAAAGAGAACACAAAAGGTCTGGAAACCGAAACAAAAACACCCCAAACTGGTTCTTGGAATGGATATAGGCCTATCAGAAGCATGCAATCTAGCACAGTAAGCTCTGGTAGGGCCAGCTTAGCCTACTAAAAGAAAAATTAACCAGAAGATGGAGGACTGGATCACTATTAACTGGAAACCGCTCCTTGGCTACATGCCAAAGCAAAATCTTCTACAAAAGGGGTGGCGAGGATTTATTTTCAATTCTCCAAAAGACACTGCTCTGATCCTGGGACGTTTCTGGCCATTTGATGAAGTCTCATGTTAAGCGTTGGAGACTAGGCTTTGCCCAACTTGAAGTTGCTTAGTCCGCAGAACACATCAGGTTTCTCCTCCCGGGTCTCCCCTTTCTGGCTATGGAACCAGCGTGCTTTTGAACACATTGGAGCTTCATTAGGATGTTTCCTAAGGTTAGACTCAACCTCTCTGGAGGCTTCGGACAGAAGAATGGCGAAGATCTATGTGGAAATAGATATTCAAGCTAGACTTCTGGAAGTCTTGGAGATAGACTGGCATAATCAACTTTTCTCACAGCGACTGGACTACCTTGGTATCCCGTTCCATTATTCCTTTTGCCGCAGAACTGGTCATCTGAGAAGGGACTGTTCAAAATTTCCCCCACCTGATGTTGAATTAGATCCAACGGAAGAGATGTTTTTCAATGGATACATTTCCTCACCAGAGCAGCTAGCAAAGGAGACTCCCGGTCCGTGAGGAGATGACACTACATCGGGTGACACTTTAGTGGGTAATATCCAAAACCTCTGTCCTTCCCTTTACAATACCCTCTCAGCCCGGGATATGCTCTTCATTATTGAGCAAGCTGACTTTATTTTGCCACCTGTTCCATCGATCTCCCTACCAGCTCTGTCCGACTCCTCAACTTTGCCCTCCACTAGACTTCCTATCTCACCGGAGCCTTTTGCACCTGTAAACACCAGCCCTACTCTTGCCCCACCTTTTTCTAATAGAGACTCGGTATTGGTTCCCTTTTCAGCCACAGATTTATCTCAAGATTCAATCACCCTAGATGGATACACAGAGCCGTCACATTCCACATCCCAACTAGAAAACATGCTCCAGGAAGATAATACTACAACCACTGTCCCTTTTGATTCGATACCCTTATAGAGCTATATTGGGAAAACAATAGTCCATCCTTCCTCACTTCCAGCTGACCAACCATCTTCTTCCTTTGTACACCCCTCACCAGTCCTAGATCCCACCTGGTCAAAAGGTATAGGGCTTGAACTTTCGCCACTAAAACCCCGATTGCGAAGAAGACTTCGGCGTTTGTTGTCTAATTTTCTAGGACTCTACTACTTGACGGTTCCATCTCCGCAGGCGTAGAGATTTGGCCCTTGCTGAAATCATGATCGTATTATCCTTTCAGCAATATCGGAGGGTTGGAGGACCCCTGAAATAAGCCTCCATGCGAAGACTTCTCGAGCAAATTCAACCATCAATCATCTTCTTCCTGGCTTTGAGGACAATGGTGGCAGGATTTTCTGCTCGATTCCGTCAGGGTGGATATCCTGTAGCGACAAGCTCGATTAGAGACTTCGGGAGGCCCTCGGCCTCTTGGGACAATTTTTTCGACCTTTCCTCTATGCTTTCGGCCAGGGTATATTACTTTCAGTTTTTTGCTGAACTCCAATGAACCTATCAACTTGCTCAGCCATTATATGGCCCACAATTAGTAGAAAGATTTAGCAAAGACTTGATGACATTGGCTTATTGGTGGCCAAGAACCTAATACTTGCAGGATATCTCAATTTAATCACCAGTCCAAAAGAACTGTGGGGAGAAAAGGCGTTGTCTGATCCGTTATCAAGTTTCTTTAACCATATTTTTTACAAAAAATGCATTGATAGATATGAAGCCAACTGAAATTCTGCCTACCTGGAGGAGTGGGCGAGGAATCTATAAACATTGCAAAAGACTTCGATTGTGTACTTATAAGCAGAACACAACCGCCCTCCATTTCGCGGCCAGCGGGTATTACCCTTCTGTCGGACCGGCAATCTCGTTTCTGAGATGGGGGTGAAAGATGGATTTTGAATGCTTAGGAAGAAGCCTTTCTGATTTTATTAAGCGTGGTTTGGGGATACATCTTTCAATACGTTGGTAAAGGAGGTTTGGATGGACCGTCAACTCTCGATACCTGAAGATGCCCAAGTGCGTCTGATTATAAAGCTCACAACTTTAAAAAAGTAGACTATTCTTTGGTTAAGGGATAAAAAGAAAAGAGAACAGGCCGAGATACTTAGTATAAAACTGGAACTGGAAATTTATCAAAAACAAAAGCTACAGGATACCAGTCGTTTGGATCTGGATTATAGAATTTTCCGCCTGAAGAAGCCCGAAATAAACTCCTTAGAAATGACGAGGAGAGATGGCAATTGAAGAGCCGAGTCTCCTCACGAAACTGGAGGTGAAAAAAACACAAGTTTATTTCATCGAATAGCTAGCACTCGGCGATCAAAAAAGTTTCTTTGGGATATTGAGGATGAAAATGGCATTTTACACCACTCACAGGAAGAGCTCAAAACAACGGCCTACATCCATTATAAAGATTTTTACAAGGAAGTACCAGATCCTTCTCTAGCTGCCCAGATAGATTTAGCAGGTCTATTCCCAAAATTGGTCACTGTTGAGGAAGCCTTATTCTTAGAATCTCCTTGTACAAAGGAGGAACTGTTAGAAGTTATTAAAGGTTTTAAGAAGGAGAAAATCCCAGGTCCCGGCCGGTACGAATTCGATTCGAAATTTTCCTTCACTTCTTCGATCTTATGGGGCAGGACCTTCTGGAAGTTGTCGAGGATGCGAGAAGCAGAGCGAAAGTAAATTCCGATAACACTTCTTAATCTTGATTCCAAATCAAATCTCCCCGAACGGTTTAATGATTTCAGATCCTATTTCTCTACGGCAATCTCACATTTACAATTAATCCTGAAACTCATTGCGAGAAGAAATTAGGCCCTTTCTCAAGGACTCTTCGGAAGAATAAAGCGGCTTCCTAAAAGGAAGATGGATTCTTGATCTTGATGAGTTGCTCGGGAATGCATTCACCATAAAGACAAGCAAATACATTCTTCTTAGTGGACCTCAAAAGGCTTTGATTAAATCAAAGCTGGAACTTCACGCACCTCCTCCTCTGAAGTGGCGCTAGGCATCATTACAGCGAGCTGGATATGGGTTGTATCTCCTAAATACCATGGTTGTCTGATCAATGGGAAGCTTCCTTCAAGACTTTCCTTGTAGGAGGGCTCTGATCAGGACTACCCTCTCTCTCACCACTACTCTTCATTTTCATCTTGGAAGGATAAGTATTCTTCTCAAGAACAAACAAGCAGAAGGGATTTTGAAAGGGATAAAAATCGCAGGTCTGACTTATATACTGCATATCCTTTTTGCAGATGACGTGTTGATCTTGTCGAATGCAAATCTTGTTGAATGGACCACCATTCATTCTTTACTAATCTCCTTTTGTGATGTTTCAGGTTAGAAATCAATGTCCACCGTCGGTTTTTTCCTCGTTTCAAATGTCAATGAACCTCTGCTTTCTGATTTAAAAGAGTTGTTTGGTATTTCATCTTTGGAGCTATCAAAGGGTTTTCATATTTGGCCGCTTCTTAAAATCAGTACTACACAAAACACTTGGTGGGCTTGGCTAATAAAAAATTTGAAGGCAATTCTAAGCAACTCTTTGATTCCTCTATGGGAGGAAGATATATCTTGATAAAGGTTGATTGGAAAGCATCCAGGTCTTTGGATGCTTTAGCCCATATTCTATGCCATCTATTTTGACCTCTTAGGTCCTAACATCTTCTCATTCCTTTGGACTGAGCGATTAAAAAAAGAGCAAGGGATTTCATCTCAACAAATGGGAGGTTTTATCAAAACCCAAGATGATGGGAGGTTGGGCCCTAAAATCGCCTCACACAACTCCAAACCAAACACTATGGAGAGGTACTAGCGAAATCGGCCCTATGGAGACAGAGTTATCCTTGCAAAATATCATAGTCATATCACGGTTCCTGCCTATGGATGATTAACCTCACGAAATCCTTTAAAGGAAACCTAGGGCACAGGAAAAATCTCTTATCAAGCATTCCGATACTATTACAGTGGATCTCGTGGAATCCGGGTAATGGTTTCTTAATAGAAGTGGGAAGAGACAGCTTCTTGGGCTTGGGGAGAAAAGTCCTTCTCTCTCCTTCTCTCCTAGTGCACTTACAAGCCAAAGGTCTCATTTTCTTGAATCAATTCTGCCTTCAGAACTCAGAGGGATCGTTGGGTAACTCTTGGCTTAGTGGATCGGATCTTCTACTTGATCCTGAGAATTTATCTGAATGGGACGGCTACATCAAGACTATAAAAGAATCGGGTCTGAGACTACAAGAGAAATCAGTTTCTATTTTCTGGACGGGAGGAGATGGCTCGTGCCAGCTCAATGCAAAAAATGTTTATCTAGCATTGGCAACAATCCACTGGAAACCACTAAAAGCCAGATGGAGACAGAGAATTTGAAGGGACGACTACCCTATGAAACTAAAACTTTTTGCGTGGCTCCTATTCGAAAACAAATTATTAATGTGGGAAAAGATGCAAGCTTGCGGCTGGGAGGGCCCGAACTGATGTATACTCTGCAAGTCTGCCAGTGAATCTGTGCTACATGTCTTCCTTCACTGTTCCTTCTTTCAAGCGATCTGGTCAAACATAGCTACTGCGTTGAAGATCAACTCTCCTTGGACAGGTTCCAGCATACAAGATTTTTTTCGTATCTGGTTTAAGGATAATAACATACATAAATTGTTGTCCGTCCACCTCTGCTGGCAGTTTTGGAAAGCTAGGAACGAAGCAATTTTTCAAGACAGGTCTCAGTCTTTATTTAGAATATCAAACCACTTTCTTGTTGAAGCCTCTAGCACTAGTTTGATTGTAAAGGTGTCGCCCTCCTTTCGACACTCTTTTGTTATTCCCACTAACAGGACAGTGGCCTGGTTCGACGGAGCCTCACAACAAGGAGGGGATCTTTGTGGAGATGGGGGGAAAATTGTTCTAAACCACACTGACATTCGATGGACAATTTACTTGGACAGGAACAAACAGAAAGGCTGAACTTTAGGGTGCTGGGCATCTCTTGTCTGGCAAGGCCGATACCACCCGAAAGAGTTGTTACTGGGACTTCAAAACTTGCTATTGTTGGTTAAATGGCGCTAGCGATTTCAGGTAGGTCCTTGGATCTTTGGAAAGAACCAAGGCAGCCTGTTGTTTAGAAACTCTCCTTCAAAACATTTTTAAAGAAAGAAAAGCAAGAGGCTGATTCCCTCTCAAAAATTGCTTTGAATCTTCCATCGGGTCAAATCTGCTATACAATTTGGGAGAATGGTATTGAAGGATCAGCAAACAAGATAAAACTTTGATCAGTCTTTACAGTCTGAATCTGAAAATCTTTGACCGGAAGCGGATCACTACTGAAAATTTTGAGTTGAAAGTCTTGAAAGTCATGAAAGAACCAAGCTTTTAGCATTCTTCCTAGGTTGAACTGCTTTTGATCCCGGTCTTTTAGGTCACGAATCTAAAAATCTTATTTAGGGCGGATCATCTCATTGAGAATTACTGAGTTGAAAGTCTTGGCCAGTCACGAAAAGAACCAAGTTTTCTGCATTGCTGGGTTATTATTAGAGCTGTCGTGGATGGATGCCTTTTGTAAATTTTTATATCCTTTTGAATATATAGAGTATTTTTCTCGTGGAAAAAAAGTTAGTGAAAGACATACTTAGGCTCTGCGCATCATCACCATGGAAGAAGCTTCCATGATGTTCAAGTTAGTGAAAGATAAATTCTCTGCCCATCATCACCATTGGTAGAAAGGTATGGTATGGTAGCATTGGCATTACTTCAATGAAATGACATTAGCGTGGTATGGTATACATTGGAAATGGAAATGATATTACATTGGAAATTGTATGTATTGACAATGGAAATGGTATACATTGCATTCATACCATACAAGGCAATGGAAAGAAATGGGTAGCATGCGGCCCAGCATTCACATGGCAATGGTATGGTATGCAATACCAATAACGAATACGTGGAAATGGTATGTGTGCGTAATGGTAATGGTAGCATGCATTGTGGTGTGGTATGGTATTGCATTTTTTTCCAATGCATACCATACAAGGCTAATGAAGGAAATGGTGTGGCATGCATTGACATTGGCATGGCAAGTAACGATGGAAATGGGTATGGTATGCATTGGCATTGACAATGACAATGGAAATTATGGTATGCAATGGAAATAGCAATGGTACATGCAATGGCAATGGTATGTATGTACGTGTAATGGTATGCATTACTTGATACATCTCCTCTAAGACAATAACAGACAATGCATACCATTCCATTGCCATTGCTCAATGAATAATATACCATACCATACCATAGGATGTATATTTGCTTTCATATCATACTACGTGGCAATGGTATGGTAATGCATGCCATACAAGGCAATGGCAGAAATGCGTACCATTTCCATCGTCATTGCAAACCATCATACCATTGCGGTGCATACCATTGTGTGCATTGGCAATGGTATGGTATGTTATGTTATGCATTGGAAATGGAAATTGTATTCATTGGCAATGAAAATGACAATGGTATGTTATGTTATGCATTGGCAATGGTGATGACAATGGTATGGTATGTACTTATGAATATGCTAAATGCATTGGTATGAATGCCGCATTGCCTTGTATGGTATGTATTGGAAATGGTATGGTATGGTGGCATTAAAATATGGTATGATATGGTATGCATTGTGGTATACGTAATGGAAATGGGATGCAGTAGTAATCATACATTGCACTTCCATGGTATGGTATGCATTGACAATGGCATGCTATGTGGTATGGTATGCATTGAAGCAATGGTATGAATGGGAAATGGTATGCATTGGCAATGGCAATGGTGCTGGTATGTTATGCATTGCCAATGGAAATGATAATGGTATGCATTGACAATGGTAATGACATTGGTGGTATGGTATGGTATGCATTATAATGGGTAGCCATTGGCAATGGCAATGTTGTCTGTAACCCAGTAAATTATATGCATTCTCAATGGCAATGGCATTGGTATGGTATGGTATGCGATTGGTATTGGTGTTGGTATTCATATCATTGCCATTTCATACCAATACCAATGACAATGGTATGCATTGGCATTGGTATGGTATGGTGTGATATGCATTGGAATTGACATGATATGGTATGCATTGGCATTGGTATGGTATGGTGTGATAAGCATTGGAATTTACATTGATATGGTATGCATTGGAAATGGCAATGGTATACGTGCCTTGCCATTATGGTATGCATTGGAAATGAATGGTATGCATTATGCTACTCTGGTAGCCAATGTTATGCGTTGGCAATTGTATGGAATGGTAATGTTGCCATGCATTGGCATTGGAAATGACAATGAAAATGGTATGATGCAAATGCGATAGAAAATGGTTATGTTGGGTATTTCCTTGGTATGGTGTGGTGTGGTGTGTCTTTCCTTGCGTTGGTATGGTATGGTATTCATGCCTTGCCTTCACTTTCCCGTAACTTTCTTTCCATGCCATGCCGCCATGTCGTACCATGCATTGTCTTTCCATGGCTTGCCTTGCATTCATTTTGTATGCCTTACCTTCCATGCCTTGCGCGCCTTTCCATACCATGAGTTCTTTTCCATGTCATTCCTTGACATACCTTGCATTTCCTTCGGTTCCATTACCTTGCCTTGCATTCACTTTCATTCTTGTCTGGTGAAGACCCCATGAAATCTATTGGAGACACTTATGTTGAGGATATCTCATCCTATGAGAATACTTTATAAGGGTTTTGAAATTGCATTTCAAGAAGTGAGAGGTTTGTTGTATAAAAGAATGTTTTCTTGTGATCTTGCTTCTTTCAAAATTGGTAGGACCATAGAACATACGAGTACATTCTTGGTCTTTTAGAGACAGAATTCTTTTAATTCTTTGAAAGAGATCTATAAGGATTCGTACTATGTAATTTGACTTCTTTCTACTTTTGTTTTATGCCTAAAATTCTCCCACAACTATAGTCAAACTTCTAGGATTTTAACAAAGAGATAAAATATTGTTGTTTAAGCGGCATCAAATTTTGGTTCAAAATATTCTTGAATGATTTTATAAAAGTGATATGAATAGTACTATTAGGTAACTTACCTTCAAAGTTATGTTAGACCACTTTCATCAAAATGAATGCATTTAGGAGTTCTTTATTAGTGTAGTGCACCGATATAGGTGAGGACAATGAACCCCTATTATGGGACTCTTGACCTCCTGTTGTGGAGTTAACAATGTCCCAGTTCTTTCCCCTTCAATCCTTGTGGATCAAATCTTGGAGGAGAGTGGACATGTGATTCTCTAATTTTTGGAACATTTGACTATCCAACAAGAGAGTGCACCACATGACCTTCTTCACCACAATGTTGGCCTAATTGCTTATCTAATTTCATCCATTTTATAATCATCTCAAAGAAAATCCTCCATCATTTGGTCGCTCCACAAAAAATTATCTTGATGAGATATTGTTTGATTGCTCTCTATCCTCCATCCTGAGAAACAAAAGTGCAAAGTTAAGTTGTAAGATATCTTGATGAGATGTCTGTCAAAGTGTGATTTAATGCGGGATGTTTTTTGTTGAAGTTGTCGGTTTTCTTGACCATGAGGATAGATGGTGGGGTGTGCTTGGCACCAAAACATTCCCAACCTACATACACACATTCCTAGAAACTAGCGTGCACACTAAAGCGTATGCCACGTTCTAGGAGCAGCATGTCTTCTAGCTTTGAATAAAACAACCAGCTTTCGGTCAAGACACATGAGCAAGTGTCACTCTTAATACAACGGATATAACATTTAATATGCAAACCTTTTTATGAATAAAAATGTATAAGGGTATGGGTACAACTAAGGCCTAAGGGGTCAGGATTGAAAGTGTTTTCAGGATAGTGATAGGCTTAGAGAGCACCAAGATGTGGGTGATGTGGGTGCAAAGGCTGTGGGGCCTTTAACAAGAGGCATATGCATAGTGCACTTAGGGCTCAAGTTTATAGGGGGTTAAGTGTTGATTATAAGTTATTCCTAGGCTTATATGGAGCTAGGGGGTTTAGTTCATGGTCTACATCTTAGGTTCTAGAGTCAGCGTCTAAAATCTAGATCTAGCTCTGTCCTTGGTGATCTGTAATATGGTCTCGTCAAAACTCTGGGTCCAGTAATGAATATTTGGAGTAATGGAACCTACTAAAATGGATATTATGATTGTTTGGAGGCTTACATATTATGATATTGCATTGCACCCAAATTGAAAAGAATGTTTGGAGGCCGAGAGATAGAGATATTCAATGAACCATTTGGAGGTCCAAACATCATGAGATGTAGTACACCCAAGTTGAAATGAACATTTGAGGAATAAATATGTGATATTGTAGTGCACCCTTTGGATTTTCAGATCAGATCAGATTATGATCAGGGTTATATTCTATATTTTCTGGGAAGGTGTGGAGATCAGAAAATGTGATGCAAAGATAACATCATTTCATTTACAATTTTTCTCTTGCAGATTATTTTATTTGTTGATATGAATTTCCTTGAGGATGGCAGAGTAGGTATTGTTGATATTAAGGTAGCTTGAGGAGGTATGAACCTCTATTATGACCTTTAACAAGATTAGAATATTACAGGAAGCAAGAAAAATGAA
This sequence comes from Picea sitchensis, assembly GCA_010110895.2. Lineage (NCBI taxonomy): Eukaryota > Viridiplantae > Streptophyta > Pinopsida > Pinales > Pinaceae > Picea > Picea sitchensis. The sequence continues at coordinate 10,566 of SNQJ01S0204202.1, forward strand.
AGAAACCCTATATAGACAACAAGATGTCCGGTGACAACCGTGAATTAATATGAATTAATTAGTATTTTCTAGAAGAAGGAGAAGTATTGATAAGTATACGATCACTATATAAATAGTAATCTCACTCGACACACTTCTCGAGAATTGCTTGTAGAAGTGGTTTGTCATACAAAGTCATAGGAAAGGTGTTGCACCAGTCCGGCTGATTTGGCTATTATATTACTACCATGATTCTTTTCTCTGTCAAAGTCAAAGGTGCTCGGGGGTGGCATTAATGCCTATGATTGGGTGACAAAGGGTATTGTCGATAGTGCATGAGGCACAATCTTCATATTCTAGCAGTTACTGAATGTTACACCTCCCTTCATTAGAGTTTCATATTTGGAAGGAAACATAGCCCACTAGGATATTGGGCTGTTGAGAGCTGCCACTAGGGGTTACTAGCGGCTTAACTTCCAAGACAACGACATCTAGGGTTATTAGCAGGGGCAGTTGCAGAAACCTTAATCTCATATTCAACACCTTGTGATGGAGCATATAATTCAAGAAGAAGGTATTGAGATGGCCCTATCTTGGTACCTTTTGTCTCTTAGGCCTGAAACCATGAAGTTGAAGTTTGGATCAAGGCATGACCGGTTACCAGTCAACTGAAGACATGAATAAAACAATCAATCTTCTACACTACTCGGCCTCTAACTTTGGGAGGCGATTGAGAAGATGGCATGGATAATAAAATGCTTAGAGCTAGGCACATGACGGAGATCAGGAATGAACTCTCTCAAATTTAAAGTAGAGAAGAATAACCTGGTACAATTGAGCTTGGAAACAAAACCACTTACCCCATGGAAGGATTTGGACAAGCATCCATCAAAATGAAAATAAGGTAACTATGTTCCTTAAGCGATATTTTATATATGCACATGTTTTAGAAAAGAATTTTGTATCCACATCTTGCCTAGAAGACATGGGAAACATAATAGCTTTCGTGAATGGAAAAGTATTATCTTGGCATAAAGAATCTATAGAAGGAATATAGGGACATTGAAAGTCATTGAAGAGATCTACTATATGAATTCCTACTAGAACAATATATGAAAGCTCCTTGTACACGCTGATGAAGTCAATCCCAATGAGCTTTGGCATAGTCACAGCTCACATTAACTATCAAAGCGGCCCTTTTATCAAAAAGAATGGTTGAAGGAATACCGGAGTTGTCTACACACTGAAGGAATCTGCAAAGGATGTGCTCTTAGGAAGAATATGTCAAGAAACCATTCCCAAACAAAAATAATAGATCCAAGGAGATTCTAGATTTGATACACTCAGATGTTTGTGGACCAATTCCATCATCCTTCATTAGTGGGTTTGTATACTATGTATCTTTTTTTTGATGATTATTCTTGTAAGACTTGGTTGTATCTCTTTAGGAAAAAGTATGAAGTATTCAACAAGTTTCAGAGTTCAAAGCAGAGAGATAGAAAGCCTCACGAATAAGAAGATCAAGGCAGGCAGATAATAGTGGAGATTACACATCCTAATTTGTTGCATTCTAGGAAATGTGGTAGGAGGATTAGGGAAGGGTAGAGATTGTGCACCCTTCCTCAACAAAATGGTGTAGCAGAGAAGAAAAACAGATCTATTACAAAAGCCTTACTAAATGATCAAAGTCTATCCATTTCTTGCTAGGAAGCTTAAAGAATGACCTTTAATATAATAATGAGAGCGAGAAGTCCTCATAAATGTATATTGAAGGACATGACACAGAAGAAGCCTTCTTAGGTAAGAAACCTAACGTGGGAAAACCTAAGAATATTTGGATGTCAGTTTACTCTCTGCAAGGACAAAAGGAATAACCTAGAACCCTCGGGAAAGAAGGGAATGTTCGTGGGATACTGAGTGATTCATCCAAAGATTATAGACTATATATTCTAGAACAACATAAAATAGAAGTAAGAAGAGGCGTAACATTCAATGAAAAAGATGAGAAACTTAAAAGAAATCCATAGAAAACTATCTAGAAGAGAAGGAGAATTGAAGAACCCTGTGGAAGAAAACGAGAAAGAGCCAGGAGAAATGATGAAAAGTAACAATGCAGTCATCAGTGCAACCATGTGATAACATTGAATCAGATACCTTACTGAAGATGAGAAATGACTAGCATGGCTTGAAGCTACTTTGAAAGAAGCAGAAGGACTCAAAGCCCCATATGGGACCTCTAGAAAAAGTAAGAAGCTTAAAATATTATCAAGTTATGCAACTTGTGAAACTTCTAGATGAAAGAACCTACCACATTTGAAGAAGAAGTTCAAAGGGACAATGGAAAAGAAGCTATGACGGAAGAACATCAGTCCAGTATGAATATGTGATATGGGAAATAAATGCAGAACTAAGAGAAATGGAATTAGTAGCAACTTTAAAATGGGCCATATAAGATCCAAACATACATTGAGCGAAAGACATGGATAAGTATAAAGCAAGGTTCGTAGCTAGGGAGTTCTCCTAGAAGGAGGGAGAATGTTATGATGAGACGTTTTCTCTGGTGGCTATATATACTTCCATGAGAAGGAGCTATTATATCTCTTGCCACTCCCATGGGATGGAACTTACACCAAATGGATGTAAAGAAAACCTCTCTCAATGGAGATATTGAGAAACAAGTATATTCAGACAACCCAGGGGATTTGAGGTACATTCGAGCTTGCTCATGTTTTACTTGCAGATTAAATAAATCCCTATGTGGACTCAAGCAAGCTCCAAAGCTTGGTATGCGAGAATGGACAACTATTTAACAAGACTTGGTTTCTCAAAGAGTCATATAGTCAAACCTCTATTACAAAGTCATGGAAAATGAACCTGTAATTCTAACACTATATGTAGATGATATATTCTTAACAAAAATGAAGAAAACCTCATCACAAATTACAATAAAAATCTCATTGCAGAATTTGAGATCAAAGACCTAGGCCCAATGCATTATTTCTTGGGACTAGAAGTATGGCGGGAGTGTGGTGAAATATTCACTTGGACAAAGGAAAGAAATGCATAATAAGATCCTTTTTGAAGTTTGAATGATGGTTGTAAGTCAATGGACACTCCGTGAATCTGTAGATATAAGAAAATTGAAGTTCCAGATTCTGATCCAGTGATCCATCTCTATATCGACAACTAAGACTAGTTGGTTCATTTAAGTTTCGTGGTGAAAATTATGTTAAGAATTTGATAGAGCTCCCACTGATGTTATTGGCATCTTATTAAATCGGCGTTTGGATCCATACTTGGATCATCATGAGACAAAGTGAGAAAAATTGTAAGAGAAGAGCCTTTATTAAGTAGTGATGAGGCGGGTGAAAAAATTACGTTTGGCTGAGTGAAATCCTCTTTTTTTAGGAGAAAATTAGGGTTGACTGGAGGTTTTAGTAAAAATAATATTAATTTTATGTTGATTAAGGGCTAGATTAAGGTTAAATTAGTGATGAAACCCTAGAATTGAGGGAGTTCATAAAAACTTAAGTTCATCAAAAATCTAGATAGGTTAATAGGGACAATGGCTGATTTAGTGGCCAGTTGGATCCCATCACCAGGGGAAGTAGCATTATTAAAACCTTACATCTAGTACCCTATGCCGTTCACGACTTAACCTTTTTCCTCAGGCAATTGTAAACCTTACTCTTATAACACACCTTTTTTTACCTTTCACTACTATACTAACATTCGAAAATCAGACCCTTTCTAATACGAACCAAGTGTTTCCTCTGTTTAATCTTTTACCACCATTATGACTCAACAAAACCTATAATTAACAAGAAGGTTAATAGTATTAATACCAACCTTATAACTTATATTTAATGAATTCCTGTATGTCTCTGAGCTAGCCTTTAAAACCTAATAACCCTTTGACTTAACACTATACCTAATACAAACCTAAATGGTTTCTACGTATAATTTTTCTACGAGTAGTATGATATAAAACCTATAAACTCATTAATAGTATTATTGCCCCCCTTTCATTAACATTAGCATAATTTAATTAACACCCTCTTTCTCTTGAACTTAACCTATTCTTCTAAACCGTCCTTAAGCCCAATAATCCCCTTGACTTGACTCACTTTATTAACATTATTATTATTATGTGTTTGAGAAATAGCATACTTATATCATACCTTTGATAAATTAAACTAATTCTAATTCTTTTTAGTCAACCCTATCTTTAGCTTGGCCTTAGTAATTTGAACCTAATTTTAGCCTATTTTATTAAGCTTATTTTAAATATCAATAATTTAAACCTAAAAATTAGCTATAATTAAAATAACAGGTTTAAATTACCTTCAGAATTTCCTCAAACCTAGGATGTACCTCTTTATTTTAACCCATTATTAACATATCTTTAATATTCTCCCTCAATACTAGGGTTTCATCATTAATTTAACCTTAGTCTAACCCTTAATCAACTTAAAATTAATATTATTTTTTACTAAAACCTATGGTCAACTTTTTAGTCAACCCTATTTTTAGCCCTTGTTTGAACATAAAATAAGTTTAGCCTTAATAATTTTGAACATAATTCTAGCATATTTTATGAACCTTATCTAATTATTAATAATTTAAACCTAAGGTAGTATAATTAAAACCAACAAAACTATCATTATTTCCCTCAAACCCTATAGTTTACCTCTTTATCTCAACCTTAATTAACATAACATTAATATTGACAAAAAACTAACATTAACTTAAGTTTTTATGAACTCCCTCAATTCTAGAGTTTCATCACTTTCAATTGTATAATCTGGCCCTTAATCAGCGCCATTATTATTATTTTTACCAAAATCTCTGGTCAACCCTAATTTTCTCCTAAAACAAGGGTTTCTTTCGATAAGCGTATCTCTTCACTCGTCTCATCACTATTTAATAAAGGCTCTCTCTTACTATTTTTCTCAGAATTTTTTTGTCCGCAGTGATGGATCCTGTTGTGGATCCGAAGCGTCGACGACAAGATGTCAACAACACTGTGGATTTTCCGACAAATTATGAACATAATTTTCACCGAAGCCAAATGGAAACGGATCAAGTACTGCACGGAAGGGAGATTCTGGATGAAGTTCGCAAACTTGAAAAGCTCCGGGTAAAAATTAGGAGAAGAGCCGGAGACTTAGAATTCTTGAAACAATGCCGAGATAACAATGTCCTTCCCAATTTCGCGCGCCTTCAGCATAAAATAAGAAGCAAAAGGAACAAATCAGCATTCCATGCACTGGAAAAGTCCATAGTGAGAGGCGAAATCAAACGGAACAGGTACACGCTCGACATGTTGTCCAAAACAACGCTTAAACTACATCTAAAACTCGCCCACAACTTAGATCCGGACGTGTGGAGAAAAGTGGACACGTTGGCAGCCCTAAAAGCTGATAACGAGCAGATTGGCGTGCTCAGGCAGAATCAGCTCAAGAAACTTCTCATGCATCAAAGGAGAACGTGAACGCTTGGCATGGACGCGAAGAAGGTGGTGCATCTCTCCTCACACGAGCTAAACCACTCCGAGCTGAGCGTGCTGAACAAATGTTTGGGCTGCTCCTCTCCCTCTTCCATTCCGGTTGACAATCTTATCTATTGCATTGAGGATAGCATTAAAACCCTAACTGATGAAGATAAGGACCAGTTTAGACAAGACTGTGCAGTTGTCCTCCGCAGGGCCAAACCTCCTAAAAGCAACATTAGCAAAGAAGAACGATTAGCTATTAAGAACCTCCGCAATAACACAAATTTAATTATTCTCAAAGCTGATAAGGGTGGCACCACAGTCATCATGAATAAGAGATTACATCGCGAAAATGAATGAACACCTTTCGTGTGGTAGCTACATGAAGATCTCCAAGAACCCCATTAAAAGATAATAAAAGAAGTAAAGAAAACCATAAATAGCTCCAACTTAGACGAGAAGACGAAAAAGAGAGTGCTTCCCACTGTTGCATTGAGGATAGCATTAAAACCCTAACTGATGAAGATAAGGACCAGGTTAGACAAGACTGTGC
>SNQJ01S0204203.1:0-11838 GCA_010110895.2 Picea sitchensis
TGCTACTTTTCTACTTGAGGGTTAGAAATTAAGCATAAATTACACAAATCATAGATAACTCATGCATTGGGATGGGAAAAGTATTCTTTTATTATTTTCAAAATGAATCAACTTACAATCAAAGTCGAGACCGACCACCACTCTTTGATCCTGATCCTGGGCTCCTCCTATTCTTTTGTCCTCCAACTGCTTTGCGTTAATTCTCCCTAGGCTCGAGGAAAGGCTAAAGGGTTGGGACAAATGGATTTGGAAAATGGGCAGAGTTTCTTCGCTATAATTTTCCTCCCTCCAAATGGTACCCCTACCCCTTCTTTTATAGGCTAGAAGGAGCTAGGGTTTTGGACAAACTCTCGGCCATGCATGGACGGGAGTTTCAGTTAACTGACCTTTTGTTTCGTCGACAAATTTCCTATTTTTGTGTTTTGTTAGGTAAACGCGGGTTGTAGTAGGCCTGCCAGCTTTCACACGCGTGCAGTAGTGGGTTAGGGTGCGTGTACCTTTACCCAAGAGGATTTTTAAAGAGGTTGTTCAGCAGATGTTTTGGCAATGAAGGGATATGAGTTGGCCTGATGCCAGGTAAGCATGTGTGGTGCAATTTAGGGTTATAACACTAGGTTTTTCTTACCATCACCCGATATACTATTTGGCATCTTTCTGGAGGTGATTGGACATCTTTGGCACCAGGGCTGAATTGTTGAGGAGCTTCAGTTATCTAGAAGAGTGTGGCATCTTCCAACAGTGAGGGGTTTGGCACTTGGCATTGGTCTTCATCTCTTATCCAGCCTTTGGAGGCTTATTTTGTATTGTCAGGAGCATTTTGTAGCAGCTCATATTTTTTATCCATTGTCTATCATATTGGCCATCTGTTGAGAATTCCAGATCAACATCTCCATTGTAGCAGGTTCTTCTATTATATGAATAAAGAAGATTTGAGATGTTTTGGCTTGTCTATCTTATTTCATATGGTTGAGGTATGTTCCATGGTTATATATTTCTGTTATTTTCTACATACACACATCTAAACACATCTAAACAAGTAGATCACCAAACTATTTGACGAAATACCTCACTCAGAAAAAGTTTTAAGAAGACACCAAAACAATGATGATCCTTGCATAATGGCTTGGGATCATTACAACAAGTCGGTATTCAGTTTTCCCTTGCATAGAGATCTTAAACTGGCTCATTGATCACACCGATGCACATAAATGTTTGATTAATGATGACAATGGTTAATGCGTCGGGGTTTTCCCGCCCAAGAAAGAGCCAAGAGAGATGAAAAGGAACTTTCCGCCGCCCAAAAGGAGATCAAACACTTGCGCCATATTTCCGATTACTACAAGGGTGATACACAGACAACTGTGTATTTAAAATATGAGTTTGGTAAAGTTTACGATGAGTTCAATAAGGAAAGAGAACTCTTAATCTCAAATATAGCCGAATTCTAAGAAGACACTCTCATGGCACTTGCGACATGTAAGGAAATGGAGTGATGGTATGAGAAGGCACAACAGGAAGTGGAGAGGCTTGAGTTTATTGAGGCAGTCCAGAAAGGCCGAGAAAAGCAAGACCACGACATTCGGCTAGTAAGTAAAAGTAGTCTCAATCGCATGAAGTGATCGGTCGAATACTGGGCCAAAATGTCTCAAATCCCACATGAAGAAATCCAAGAACAATGGGCCAGATGTCAAAAGAATTGGGATAAAATCAATAAAATAATGAAAGACATCGGACTCCATCGGTATGGTACCCCGAATATGTTTATCGACGTAAATGAAATAATCAAGCTATGCACCGAGTAGGATGCATCATGGGCCGAAGCATGTGAAAAGGTTACCGATGCAAAGTCGGGACAAGTACAACAGTTCGCAGGACATCCAATCGAAGCCAGAGCCATACTTCAGAAGTTGAACTTTGGCCTCACAAAATATCGGGCGCATGCAGCAGACATCAGGGGAATATATGTGGATCCAATGGAACAACACAGGTTTCCATGGGCCAACACTTGTGAAGAACTCTTTATCAGATGACCTGATTATGAAAGAGTCCACCCTTTTCAAGAAACAACTCGGGTGGAATGTTGAAAGACTGTTAGATGATGATTCCATGTGGTGATTCTTGATTATCTCAAATTGTATTTTACTGTTAATTACTGTTAATAATTTATATTATAACTAGGAACATCGACCGATGGTCAAAGGGTTGATGGTTGTTGTAAGAACTCTTTTCTTTTGGTTGTTGATAATTATTTTGAGACTGTTACGAATTAAGAAGTCCTTATGGACCAAAGACGAGCTATTTTCATCAGATGTATGTGATTGGATTTGGAGAAGAATTACTTCCTCTTTTGTTCCATGATTGTTGCAGTAAATGAGTAAGAGCAATTAATTATATTCTCAAGTTATGTGGTGAAATGTCTTGATGTTCCTTGCTTTAAATGATGAAAGTAAATCATTGTGCTTCTATGTGATGAATGTCTTGGTAGATGAATTATTTTGCTTACCATGGCATTGATTACAATTGTGTTTATTTCTCTATGCTAAGTAGTTTACATCAGCTATGTGATGAATGTCTCGGTAGATGAATTATTTTTCTTACCCTGATCTTGATCATATATGCGTCTTCTTTTTGTTAAGTAGTTTTCTCAGACAACAGTTGGATTCTCTTTCGGTTAAAGTATTATTACTAATCCCTTTGGAATAGGATTGCTTCATGCATGTTCGAGTAGCGGGTTATCCCAAGCTCGAACCCTTCCCAATAGTTAAAAATATTATCCTATCTTCATCAAGTTGGTTTATACTGGCTTGCATCTCTTTTACCTGCCCCACCTAAGAGAAAATATAGAAAAACCTGTCTTAACCGAAGGAAGAGAATTCACCAGAAAACACAAAAGATCATTGATAATTTGGCCAGATTGTAAGATATGGAGAACCATTCCACTCGAAACGCTGCAGAGTCTAATTCGGCCTTGGAGATAGGTTTTGTTCCTGCTGTTGAATCAGGGGATTTAAGCCCCATCAACAAAATTAGAGCTAGAAGGAGGGCCTGAGAATGAATGGATGAATATGTAAGTTACATGATATTTCAAACAACCTATAGATTCGTAACGGCCCACATGCATGGCTAGTCATCCAATAGACATCCCACCTTTACCGAGTAGTCCCGAAGTGGATAACTCACCCCACTCCGAGGAAGGATATATTCACCCTGAAATACCTTATGCCCTCCCTCACGAGGAAGTGAATTAGTTTAGAAGGATTACTAGAGCCTATGCTCGACAAATAAATGCATTTCCCTTCACCCCCATCCTCCCTCGAAGAAAACAACAAAGTAAAATATTAGTCAACACTCCCGACGAAGTTTTTGTACAATTCGTCGAAGACTTAATAGACTTCAATATCACCGAAATCCAAGAACCTCTTGACCTCATACTCGAGATGCCAACTGACGACATCTTCGAACCTAACGATCTTTCAGAAGAGGAAGAGCCTGAATTCGACTCCGAAGATATGGAAGAGAACAACGGTCGAGAGGAGGAGAGGGAAGTTCCTCTTCAAGACAACCAACCTTGGTTGGCTGGGGATGTTGTGTCCATCCCTATATGAGTACAAAATCTTCCTCGACACCCGGAAAAGTTGCTCCCCAAGTATGATCCCAAAACCTTAGGATTTCCCGAAGATCATATCAAGAAGTTCATAATCACGATCAAGATTATGAACGTTCAACATAAATACATGGTATGTATACTTTTCCCCTACACATTTGAGAACTTGGCTTCCAATTGGTATTTTAACTTGCAAGTAGGATCCATAACTAGCTGGACTAAGTTCCAAAAGGATTTCCTAGACAAATTTTCCAAAGAAACTACCATGAGAGCCCTTATGGCCAAATTATTCACAGCCACCATGACCCCAAAGGAAAGGGTCAAAGATTTCAATCAAATATTCACAACTATCCTAAACAAATATCAGCCCTCGGCGAAACCGGCTCAAGAGTTGCAAATCGAGGTCTATGCCAATGCGCTTCCAGCCTCTGTTTCCATGTTCGTTAAAAGAGACGCTAAGAAAACCATCGTAGAGAATTTCAAAGAGGCCAATACAATAGAGTTCCAAATGAAAGGGTATAAAGAAGACCAGGTATCTCTAGCGAGAAAATAAATCCATTCCCCACCCAGGAGAGGACTCCTCTTGACTAGACCGTCGAGGAAGTCGGCTGAACCAACTCTCGATAAGGGTAATGGAGATATAGAAGACCTACAATGCATGGTCATGAAACTATCAAATGAGATTATAGATATGAAAAGAAATGTGGGTGAGGGAAACCAAGGCCAAAGACCCTATAAGCCTTTCTTTAAAATAAACCAGCCTTTCAAAGCAATTGAACCTCCCCCAACCAACCTAAACATTGACTTAGGGACTGTCGTGTCTGATTCTTTCTGTACATACCACCAAGAGAACCACTCAGAAAGGGAATGTCCTCAGTGAGTCCACGCCATGAATTTAATGGCCAATCATTTTCTGGGTGAAGTCTCTCTGACCAAACCATCCAGCAGTTTGGCCTTTAACATTTCCGATCAGGAAGAGGCTGACCCACCACAAGACACGACCACGATGATATGGGATATCGACGTGATCGCATATTTGGATGATCTGTTTAAACCTCAGGCACCACTCATAGAGATATCGGTGGTACAGACATGTAGTAAGGGTCAACCCAACCTAAGAGATACTGATGCCACCTGTGCCTCACAAAGTTAATTAACTCCCGATCACCCGAGAATTCCTTTTTCTCTTGGTAAAAAGCCTATAAGTATCCATACTCATGATTCTCCTAAATTATATTACAATGTATTAGAATATTTGAAGAAGATGAAAGCTAATGTATCGGTTATGGACATATGTAGAATCCATCAGTAGAAAGACCTTATGTTGCAAGCTCTAAGTTCGATAGAAAACGCTATCACCGGCGATGGTCAGGAGAAGAATTTTCCCCATACGGATTTGGAAAGAAGACCAATGATAAACACCTACTCATAAGGCAGGAAGGAGAGGCCTTTTATACCACCTTTCCTTTTAACATTCAAAGTCTTCAAACAAGAATCTCTACAACTATATGGTAGACTCCAGGGCATCTTCTAATGTCATGCCCTTCGCCATTTGTAAAAAATTAGGTGTTGTCCCTGTAAAAAGTGATAAGCATGTCATACAACTGGACAGGACCCAGGTCAAAGTCATGGGGGAACTCAAAGATGTGATGATTGAGGTAGCCACACATCCTAATTTTGTGCAGGTGATTGACATCATTGTTGTGTATATCCCTGAGGCATATGGGCTATTATTGATCCAAGATTGGTCCAAAAAACTAAATGGATACTTCAACACAGACTGGGCACACCTTTGGCTACTGCTGAAGGGATACAAGAACATGATCAGAATTGATAGGGAAGGATATCTGAAACATACGGTCACTGACTTGGAAACCTCGAACGAACCAGCCTCTACGGATTTTCCCGTACTAGGGAATTATTCTTGTGATTCTCACTTTGGCAATTTTTCTCCTCTCCTGTCCGATGTTTCGCTTACCCAAAGCTCCGAGATGATATTTCAATAAGAATTCTCGATGCCAATGGAATATTCTCTCTTTTGTCAAGACCTAGTGTTAGGTCTTCGAGAAGAAAAGATCGAAGAGTGGAACACTGATTGGAATGGAAATCATCGCTTGCAAATTTGGACCCTTTATTTTGATGGATCCAAGTCACAAGAGCGTTCGGGAGCAAGGTTCATCCTCATCTATCAAAAGGGTAAACGCCATTTCTTGTCTAGTAGATTAGAATTCGAGTGCACCAACAACACTGTAGAGTATGAAGCCCTGGTACATGGGTTAAAGAAATCCATAGATCTTAATGTGAAGGAATTAAAGGTGTTCAAAGACTTAGAAATCATTAGTAGACAAGTGAGAAACACTATACACTGCAACTCTCCTCATCTTAAGAACTACTAGCAGGAGGTGCAGAGGTTGATAGAACGCTTTGAAGCTTTCAATATCACTGTGATCCCCAAAGCGAAGAACATCCTTGTTGACTCCCTAGCCACTGCTGCTTCAAGAATCTCTCCTTTAGAAGATTAGAAAGCCTCCCGATTCACTGTAGAACTGCTCTACAAGCCATCGGTACCTAATAATATCTCTAATTGGAAAGTCTTTGAGGGGGATGAACAGATCATAAGCTTATTAACTAATCAAGACAACTTCAAAGACCTCCCTACTGACAATGAAGAATTCCAAGAGGAACTAATGGAAACCAAGCCTCGGGAGGGTCAACAAGTGGATAAACCAAAGGCTCACACAATTCCAAAATGGATATCAAATATAGAGAATTTGTTTGATCTAAAGGAACGATTCAAAGTACCTAAAAACGAAAAGACTAGTAGCTCCTACCTCCTCCACGAAACTGTAAATCTTGGAACCCTAGACAACCCAAAGTATGTAAATATAGGCAAAACGATATCAAAAGAGGAGAGGAAAGCCTACCTCAAATTATTCAAACAATACCAGGATGCGTTCTCCTAGTCCTATAAATATTTGAAAACATATGATACCTGCATCATTCAACACACCATCCCGTTGAAACCTGAAGTCAAACCTTTTCAAGAGAAGATCCAAAATTATCACCCATCCTTGGAACCCCTAATGTATTAAGAGTTAAACAAGATTTTATATGTGAAGATAATTTTCCAAGTTAGACATTCCTCTTGGATAGCGAACCTTGTTCTAGTAAGAAAAAAGTCAGGAGAAATCGGATTATGCGTAGACTTTTAGAATCTCAACAGAGCTTTAGAAAAGGAAAAATATTCTGTCCTACCGATGGAGCAACTCCTATAGACCGTTTCGGGCTTGGAAATTTTCTCCCTTCTAGATGGTTTCTCAGGATACAACCAAGTGTTGGTTTCAGAGGAAGACCGATTAAAAACTACCTTCCGGACCAAATGGGGAATCTTTGCTTATAAACACATGCCTTTTGGCTTGATTAATGCAATAGAGACCTTTCAAAGGGAAATGGATGTGGCATTTCGGGGACTTATAGGTAAGTTTGTGGTAGTTTATTTAGATGATGTAATGGTATATTTGAAGAATAGAGAGGAACACATCCAACACTTAACTCAGATTTTTGAAAGATGTCGAAAATACAGTATATCACTCAATCCTAAGAAAACTATCTTTGGTGTTGAAGAAGGTACATTGTCGATCCCTGATCTCTATGAAGGTAAGAAGTGACGTGACGTTTAACCCCTAGCTATGTTGATTACTCTGCATTCAAATATTTAGTTAATTCGTAGATCGTGCATTAGTTACTAGCTTGTGCGCGAATCAAAAGGGAACCATTAAACTCACTGATACAATGCATCTCCATCCGCGCCTCCGTCGTCAACCAGTTAAGTCTCAGTGGAATAAATTTGATACTATTATATTTTGAAATCTGCATTTATCACCCATATTAACTAATTGACATGACTGGTAGTATCTCCCAATTATATTCTTTCAAGTCCTTTTTGTGTGATCCCACTCTACGCAGAAAGGAATTCAAAACAAATAGGAGAACGAATCCACCATTCCATAGGAAGCATCCAAAGTCCAATGAGTATTAAATAGTTTTCTTAGAAAGTATTACAGGTATGGGTTCTCTTATGGCTTTACGTTTCATTTGTATATGTTCTCACCCGATGCTTCTCTATATATGCGTTTAAAAGGAGGTTTTGATTGCAGGGACAATGCCTCCAAAGAAGCCATCCACCAGGAAATCACCACGGGCACCAAAGCTACAAGAATCGGAAATAGGAGAAGGATCCTCTCCAATGGTTGCAATACAATTAAAGTTCATCCTAAGCCAGTGTCCATCATCAAGGTGATCACCAAGGATCCCTTTGTCCAGCCCCCAGCTTTCGGGGATACAGAGGCAAGCATTGGAGAAAAGACAACTTTTCCTTGTTAGGAATAAGTCTTCAAGAAGATCAAGAAAGAAGAGCCCCTCAAATATACTCCACACAATGACCCTGATACAAGGAAGCTCGATGACGAGGTCCTCCCAAACATTCGCATGGCTTATCTGCACAAGGTTGCAAGCCGGTCTCTAGTTTTCCCTTGTGTCGAGCTCTTAAAGTGGCTCATTGATCATACCGATGCACATAAATGTTTGATTAATGATGATAATGGTGAATGCGTCGGGGTTTTCTTGCCATCAGAAGTTCAAAAATACTACAAACTCAATGAGTCCGGAGAAAAGTTGAACATTGATTTCGTGGTGAGTTTCTATGCCTCTCACGACACTAGGAAAATCTTGGCATCTTGGTGGAGGGAAGACAGGAAATTCATGAACCGAACTTCTGGTTGGTACCCGATGATCAATCTCAGGGCACCATACACCTATCTCATGTCCCTTCTCTGTAGATTACATGGGGAGAAAGACTACTCCTGGTTTTTAGAAGCTTGGATGCCTCTGGCTTTTACAGTCGCTATTTTGGGTATCGATTTCAATTGGAGTGCCATCATATCCAAACAGTTGAGCAGATGCATAAAACAAGCTAAGACGCTAAAGGAAGGAGATACCCCTGCCTTCTACATGGCTTCGTATCTACTGGATGTCATCTACACCAAGAACGCTTTTGCTGGGATGAACTTGAATTGGTACCCTTCGGAGCTCGCAGTCCATGTATACTACAACATCTTGTGGGAAAATAGGTACAAGAAATCCTATGCTATTATCTGTGATCATTTTAATTTTCCCATTTACTTCTTACTCTTTAAGAGAGAATTCCCTAGATTATCAGACGAAGCAAAGAAGGTCATATTCAAAATTGGTCACTGGTATTTAGACGAACGAGAAACCTACATCAGGATTTTCGGCACCACAGGAGCGCCACATTTACTACCCCTTTATGTTCCCAACCATCTAGTGTTAGGATAAATCTTCTATCAAACCATCATACAAGGATACAATGCAACTTTAGTGAAAGATAAGAAGCGGTATTTCATACCATATGGATTCCATATCGACTTCTGCATGGTCAAAGAAACCGCGCATGCTAAACAACTTGGGCTAGGTCAATTGGAATTTCGGTTCTAAATTGGTCGATTTCGCAAACATGATCCCAAGGAATTGGTCCTACAACACGCATCACAAGTATCGTTATGTTGGCCTTATTCCCACAATCGGTTTGAGGATGAAATTTTCACCGAGAACACTCAAGACTGGGATATGGTGGCATCCAGGAAGGTCAATCCTAGAGGAACTAGGTTTAGAGATTTGAGATCTGAAGAGCAGGCCATGCTATTGGAACAATCAATTAAAGGAGTTGGTCGATGCCCTGAAGAATCAGTAGCATATGAAGTGGAGGAAGAAACAAATAACCCCCAAGAAGACATTGAGGTCACAGAGGCTCATCAGGGATCCCCGATACAAATCAGAGTTTTCCCTGAAGATCAAAAAGCTCAAGAAATTGGCACACTTTTATACCAATAGTCTCAGCTACTAATGAAACAGATGCAGGATAACCCACATCCTTCCATAAGTCCCAGAATTTCAGTTACCGTCCAAAGAGTTCCGACAGAACCTAGCAATCCTAGTCTCATAGTCGTCAATGGCACCAATCAGTCGGGTAATCCCGAGTCTACGATATCGCCAATTGATCTATTGGGATAAGGAACAAATCAACCAAATATGGGTTGGGTGTCGATAGAAACATAATCACCCAAACCCTTGAGCACGCTAATACATATATATAGTGACAACGAGAGAACAGATCCCTCTTGTGGCACCGCGGTGCGGATCCAAGATGAAGAAGGTCCCAAAAAGACCTTTTCCCCAAGTCTTGAAAAGGTCTCTTCTATTGGGCCCGGGGATCAGGACCAGGGAATCCCACAAAAGGAAGTTGAAGCTGAAGATAATCTCAACATAGGAAAGTCTGATGAACCAGAAATCGATTGTTATCACTGAAATTTTGTCCACAAATGGTTACAAGAATTCAACATCGTCAAACAGTTATGAGGTCACCCATGGACCAAAATTACCATAAAATCATTTCCAAAGGGTCAAAAACTATATAATTAGTGACAAAATTAAAGGGCGCTATGAAGACATAGGGCGTGTGCACATGTGCAAAACAAAAACGCAAGAATCGCGCACATGCGCATGATCCACGACTATTGTCACAAAAAGTCATGCACTTGAGAAACGATGCATTTATGAGAGTGGTCGACCTCCCACCCACTTTTGGTTCATCTTCCAAGTTTATTTGACACTCAAATATGGACTGGATTCGATTGAGTGGCTGGTCAAAGACCTAGAAATTCCCTAATTAGCCTCTTTACACACTACAAACTAGTTGGACAATACCTTAAAGAAAAGTTATAAAAAGGCCATGGATGCACTTCATTTTTCAAGGAATTCAATAGAAAAGTCATGTTGCCACTATTCTCTTGAGGAATCCTCTATTCTCATCAAGAGTATACTAGCATCATTACATTGGGAAATCCATCTCACCCCTTGAGTGGATTAGCAAAGAATTATTTCACCATTTTCATTTTCATTTTCAAGGTTGTAAGAAGAGCTTATTTGTGGGGGTCCAAGAGCCCTCCCTTGGAGGAAGAAGGGACTTATAGTCCTCTTTCCTCTCGGTGTTTTCTTTCACTAATATCAGCCTTATCATTAGTCACATGGGTCTCATTGTTTATTATGTCCTTATGTCCCTATGCTCATTAATTTAGTTGTTGTTTTATTTCTTAGTTTAATTCTTAGTTTAATTCTTAGTTGTTCTTTTATATTTCTTTCTCTTATCCTTTTCCTTACAACTGTCCTACTTAGCAAACCCAACTAAGCTTGCAAGCACCTCCATTTTGCTCACTAAGGTGACGAAAGAGGCGCAACAGATTGGTGACTCCACTGGGGAAAGGTATCAATTTACTACCCCATTTGGGTTTTTTATAGCTCTTATTTTGGTTTATTTAACTTGTAGGTGCATTAACCGGCCTAAGCTGACCTGCTAATCATCCAATTCCAAGTTGAATTGGGAGAATTCCATCCGAAATTTTCATTCACGACCGTGTGTCACCTGTGCATAGGTTTTTCGGCCCACAGTCGCGCATCGTGCACACATGCGCCTAAGTTACAGTTCTGTTCTGTGCACCTGCGCCCATTAGATCATTTCGGTCTGCACACATGCGCTCAGTGCGCCTCTGTCTCCACTGATTCCCGCGCACCTGTGCTAAAATTACACATTGTAAGGTTTTTGAGATTTGAAGAAGGCCTTTAGCCTTCTTAAAAAGTGATTTCAATCATGTTTTAAGCTACGCCACACTTACTCCCCTCTTCATATAAAGAGATTAGTCAAAACACATAGGCACTTAGGGGGTTAAAATCATTATTTCCTCTTTTGCTTCCATTTTCTCCACATGGATGTCTTGTTTTGACTAAAAATATATGTTGGAAATCATTTCTAATCACATCTAACTTGCATTGGGACCTGAAGTTGGATAAAAATCGCTTATAATGCTCTTCTCTCGCGCCTCCAAGAAACCTTGAGAATCAGAAAAAGATTATGGGACAATTTCATCTCCCTTAAAAAATATTAAAACATTTAGGAGATGACAACAACCCTTCTTGGGACTCCTCTTAGTTTATTTTTTCAAACACATCTTAATATTGTAACAGGCCCATACATGCCCACATGCTACAAAGATAGGATAGTGTTGAAATTTACTTTCTTAGATTAAATCACTAGGGAAGTTTAAAGGTTTTGTAACGGGCCCATACATGCTCACATGCCCACATGATCACAATCTATGATA
>SNQJ01S0204205.1:0-16591 GCA_010110895.2 Picea sitchensis
TGGGGGCTCAATCATGCCTTTGGCTATCATTGAGCACCTCGATCTCCAAAAACCTTCATTTAGGCCCTCAAAATGGCCCTGGAAGTTAAACCTGCTAAAAATAGTAAATTGCCAAAATTGCCAGAAAACTGTTTTGAGCCAGTCGGAAAAGGTGGGTGGCCACCAATATCCACCTGGATCACATTTATACCCTCGCCTTCGCACGAAGCTAGAGTTAAGGTCGCACACGAACTTGTTGACCTCTAGCTTCTCTGTGTTCAGATGTAGGTCATACCGGAGTATCTTCATAAATATGATTTCATAATATGGCACCGTACAACCACCTTGTCATAAGGCACTGAACTCATCGAGTTGGCACTCAATGAATTCCTATGAAAAATACTTTTCTTAGAACCATTCCCATAACACGGCTTCAACGGGATGTTTAGCTGAGGTAGGAGTGTCTTCCACCTTAGAAGAGCTCTCCCCTTTGGTTGAATACTGCCATGCGAACCTTCGTGCTGGAGGTCGTAACCGTGAAGTGTGAAGAACATCGCCTTTTTCTCCAACCATGCCTCGACGGCTAAGTTGTCTGTGTCACTCATGAATGTGGGAACTAAATCTTCTATAGTTCCCCGTGAATGCTACCAGTACTGGTTGGGGCGCTTTATGGTCCCTCAGGGGTACAGACGCCCTGGCCTTATCACAGTACAGACAGTTATTCAAGGCCTCTGAAATTTCCCCGGAAGGACCTTGTCAAACCCAACACATCACGCACGGCAATCCTCTCATGCTCAACACTTGTTCGTCTCCTTGGGGGTTGAACCCCTCTAGCACGGATGCTACTGGAGGCGCTGCGCCTCCTCCCCTGGCACCATGTCCTGAACCTTTGCGGCGTCCTCTAACCATGAGTAACTCATGGATAGATTAAAATTTTAATTAGCGCTAAGTTATTAATCAAGTGCATAATTTAGTGGAAGGCATGACTATGCACAGTCGCAGGGTTGAACCCACTCTGATACCATTTGTAATGACCCTCGTCGTTATGACAACAAAAGCGACAATACAACAGGTAAAAAAAAAAATCTTGATTGATGCGTTAGGAAATTGAAACATCATAATGGAAAGTGATATCATTGACAGATCATTCGCATATACTAAGAAACAACAAAATGCATTAATAATCATTTATGACACAATACTGACACATCATCATTGATCATCAAGGAGTTAGAGCATTCTAATAAACCAACACAAGTAATATAAAATTACAGGCGCAAGAGAACATAAATACTAAATCCATCTGGCAACGACATAAGTCAAGGCGCAATAATCTTCTTAACTATTTTTGGGCACAACAATTATCTACTTAACTTTCAGGTGTGCAATTAAATCATTCTCAAGGAATCATACAGTAACAACGTGACAAGTGTGCTAGTAAACTAAGGCGTAGACATAAGCATCAACTTAGCCCAAGCGCAACAATCTAAACACCTATTCTTTGGCATAAACCAAGGCGCAAGGGACTTCAATATTAAACGATCAAGCCTCAACATATATTAGTGGCGAATAAAATCTAAGTAATAAAATGATCACATATCAACATATACAAGTGGCGAAATAGAAACTAAGTAATAACCTCATTATATAACAATATACATAAGGGGCGAAATAGAATCTAAGTTATACAATGATCTTGCATCAATATATCCAAGGGGCGAATTAGAATGTAATTAATACAATGATATTGCATCAATATAACTAAGTGACGAATAGAATCTAAATAATACAATGATCTCGCATCAATTCAATTAAGTGGTGAATAGAAACTAAATAATACAATGATCTCGCATCAATTCAACTAAGTGGTGACTAGAAACTAAGTGGCGAAATAGAACCTAATTAATATGCAGTCCTCGTTATTACTACGATTCTTGAACGATAATTACATTCAATGATTATTACCATAAAATAATGCTAATTATATTAAACTTAGTCACATTACAATGGATTCTTTTTCTGTATAAAATAAAACTTAGACACATTACAATGGATTATTTTTACTAAATAAAATAAAACTTAGAAAGCATGAGTAATAAACCTTTCTTAACAAGAGAATTAAAAGTCCATTATATATTTTATTATTACATCATTCTCACTTTTAAGAATGTCACTTTTGTTATCTTTTCGTTCAATAAAGCAATCATATGCATATTCCACCAGTATAATGTTATTGAACCAAACGATCATGATCAAAACCTTTCGTCGTGGAATAATTACATAGCCTTACAACTCAATAACATTCAGATTCAAATAGAATATCATAACACTTAATAAAACAACGTGCATTATTGAAACTTATCATCCTTAAATAATTACAAGGAATATAACGGTGAGTGCGGAATCCTGCTATACAAGGAACAATCGTTCAGTAACCAAACCTGCTTTTTTTTAAATATTAAACTGAACCTGAAACCATTAACTCAAGAGGGAAAAACTTTGGCGCTTAGTGCCCCAATTTCGTTGAGGCACCCGCTTAAACCAAGCAGGAGGGTAGCTACGAATGCGCTGAGGTGGGAGGCAACTTCGCTGGGAGAAAAATTATCAAGCGCAGAGGAAATCTGTTTATCAGCAGAGGTAAGAGATCATCTATAAGCTGAGGAAAAAGAGGGTTGTCGAGTTGGGCGAATGGGTCAAACTCAGAGGAACAAGTGTTTCTCCGGTCCTTCATGTCTACTATATGTATCGTTGCTTGCCTACGTGGATTTAGTTAGCGACTTTCGTGTAGTGGTGGGCGTGGGCTAGTTTGCAAGAACTAGCTTGGTTCCAACTCGAGCTAGCTTGTAGGCTTACTCACAAAAATGAGTTCTTCACTGGAAAGTAAGTGAAAAAAAATAAAAATTAGACTATGGGGTTGACATTCTGGAGCGATAAGGAACTTAGAGAAGGGTTGGGGAGCAACAAAATGTGTCAGAAAATCTTTTTCCTTTTATTGACAGCCGACAAATGGAGTTGGGAGATACTTTTCCAGAGAATGATTGATTTACGGAAAATAGAATTGGGATATACCAGGAGAGGCTAGCCCATATTTAGCATAGAAGGTCGGGACGAATAGAGACCTGGTCGTAACAGAGCGACCAGATTAGGGAGACGTCCAGCGAAAGGTTTCCCAACATTCGAGTCCTTCCTGGGACATCATTAAATGTGTGAGTACCAGATTTTAAACACCCAAAACATAACCACAGTTGAACGGAAGAAGGGAGGGATTGTGTGGAAAAGGAGAAGTGTCACGGATAAATAGAAACCCAACGAGAGTAACCTCTACATTTTATTTTTTTTGCAGTGACCAGCCCCAAAAAAGAGATGAAATCAGAGTGACGATGGGTGCCTTTACCCAGATCGATGAGCTTTATCAGAAATCGAATTTCCCTTGTGAAGGCTATGGAATAATAATACACCCAACTCTGCAAAAAGGAGGGGTTAAACATCATCACATATTCACTTTATTCTCTACAATTCGAACCGTTAAGAGTGCCCTTGAACGGTGATGAAAAAAGAAGATGAAATTTATGTAAGATCAATAAAACTATAACACCAAGTCTGGTCAACACAAAAATTTTGTTGTGAAGTCCAATGAAAACTCAAAACACAGAGACAAAAATTGTGGAGATAAGCGAAACACAGTCGAGAAAAATGCATCTAGATCGCAAGCTAATTACGAGGTGAAAATAAGAAGGCACAGAAATATATAAAAGAATCCAAGGTGCAGAGATGGAATTTGAGTTTTACAAGCTGAGCGAATAAGAGGTAAAACACTTTGACATAGAGAGTAAGCAGGATGGAACGATAATGAAGGGAAAAACACAAACTTTTAAATCAACCACGGATTCTTCATTATCAAAACAACAAAACAAGTGCACACCCATCCAGCTTCAGGGAACCATTAAAATTTTCATCAACATATAATTTCACATACAATTTTTAAACAACTTTCAAATGTAATTTAACATGTGTACCGTAACCGAAGGAGCATAATCCGAAGTGGTTGTCCCATGCTTGCACTCCATCCATATCATGTTTGTTAGCCGCTAACACCGAAACCTCCCAGCCAACGCTAGGGGTACTCTTCTTCCCCCTGAGCCCCCCAAGCCGCAAAGGGGCCACGCACACAAACCAGAGAAAGATAGCTCTTAGCGCACCTCGCAAGTTCGAGATACCACTCTCTATCCGATCTGAGTATCCCAACTCCCACAAGAAAAATCAGTCAATAGAAAAATTTGGCAGCATAACCTTACACATAATAGACGTGATCCCTTCCTCTTCTCTGTCATTTCTTTTATAGAGTTCTCTTAGTGACCACTTGCCAAATGCACGTTAAATTCTTTTTATTACAAATTAATTAGGAAATACTCTCCCCCGTACACTTGTCACTAGATCCCTTAGTTTCACCAGAAATTCATTTATTTAATTTAATTAATTTCCAATTTCCCTCGCCCATACTAAAAGTGTTCCTAAAAACGCTTCTTGTTGTCCCTTTATTCCCTCAATTTCCTTTAGTGACTGAATCCTTTCTTAAAGCTTAGTTGAGTTTTATTTAGGAAAGTTCTCTAGACCAGATTCCTTTCTATGTTCAACATTCCTTTTTGCATTTAATTTCCCTTTTTTATCTAAGTTCCTAATTAGCATGTCTTTGCACATAAACAATAATTAATTCTTAGATAGATTATTTCTCCTTTAAATTCTTAATTTGATTTTTCTTCATCCCCCTTTTTTTTATTGATTAATTAATTTTTTAGTCCTCATACCCTATTTAGACCTAGGATTTAATTTCAAGTAGGCTTGGCATTTTGTTTTTAGGGAAATTTTATAATTAATAAACTTTATTCATACAACATTTATTTTAAGGTTGACCACGTCAAAATAAAATATTTTTTTCTAGGCACCTAGGTTCATTGACTCACCAGTATTAAAAATCGTGACGTGCCCCATGCACTACGTGCTTCAAGGGTGCCACTCGCCTTTGACTGATTTTGGCAGACGTCCATCCCTTTGAGTCAATACTCCATCAGGCGACCCTGAGGGAGACTAAGGGCCTCTAAGGAATAAGAGTCCTCCATTATTGTGTTCCCTTTAGAATCTTCGTGAATGAATGTCTCAGTCTGCCCTCATGACATCGTGGATCTCTCGAACTAAGTAATCGTTAACCTACAATTCAAGCCACGACAAGCGTGCTAGTAGGCTGTGGCAGGGCAACTGCCACACCTCTCCCTCAATATCTCTGGTTGTCGTGCATGGACCCTTTACTCCTAATGTGAGTCTGATTAGCAAGCAATTGTCAGCATGCATCCATCAACAAAACATGTCAACAATCCATAAACCACATCATAATATACCGGCTCATATGTCACATATGCAAAAATAGAAATACCCAACCATATACAATCCACTCCCTGACTCGATCCAGAGTCCAAGGAGGTCCATCGATGCCATCGGCATCCCCAATTTGTCAATGTCCTTCACACTCAGGAGAACCCGTCAATAGCACCTGTCTATAAATAGATAATTAAATAACATAGCATCATAATCCATAAGCATCATCATCGTAATCCATAAGTGAAGAAGACAATCATATAATGAACCGGATCACTTGCACGCAAGTGTCCTCAAAGAATAAGTCAAATCAGGTGTGCGCAAGAGCGATATGTTACAATGTTTGGGTAGAATTATTGACACAAAAAATGACAAAGACCTATAGGTGGAGGCATCATAAATTTGAGGGCATGATTAACGTGGACAATATCTACATTTGACCAACCTAATGAAATTAGGTAAGCAACTATGTTATAATTCTTGTTTACAATATCAAAATGGATAAGTTGTGTTTAAATTATTTTCATGCGACTTATGGATTTCAAAAGTTCCTTATATTACAAATATTTTGGAACCACAATCGTTATAAATGGAGTAAAGTAAATAACTAAAAGAGAGGCTAAATAAAGGATTTTTTAAATTGTTTTCCCTTGTGTGTTTTTATTAGTTTTGCTCAAAAATTTACTAGAAATTTAAACGAATTGATGGATTTGTAGGTATTAGTTCTTAAGATTGCATAATCCAGGTAGATTAGGGGTTTTCCAAGGCATTGGATCCATCTATGCATTTAAAACTATAACTTGAACAATGGAAAATTGAAATTTCAGAATTAGATCGTCAGATTCCTATTATAATTGCTCAAAAAAGTAAAAAAGATATCATGTTTATACTTGTCCAATAACTAGTATTCCATGTCCATGAATGAGTGACCACACACACATACAAGCATATATATATATATATATATATTCATCTTCTTCTAATTTTAAGGTCACGACCAAGCCAGACATCAAATTGGTGTATGAGACCCCCTTAGTTGTGGGACAAGGGACCCCCTCCGCACAGGGATTTGACTGCTAATGTCTATGGAGGTATGCATAGACTTTAGCAGTCAAATCACTACGTAGAGGGGGTCCATTGTCCCACAAACAAGGGGGTCTCATACACAAATTTGGTGTATGGCTTGGTCGTGATATTAAAAATAGAAGAAGAAGAATATATAGAGAGAGAGAGCAATAAGACATGAATTCAACCCCATTTTTGAAATGATTAAAGGTTACCTTTATCAATTTCTTGGCAACGATTTTTTTTTATAACAAAGCTAACTATCTAGTCTATATATAGGGGGTGGGGGGATATATTAGAGAAAACACACACACACACACACACACACACACACATATAAGGGTGGGGATGGGGGGATATATTAGAGAAAACATATTATTTTTTCTCTAATATATCCCTCCACCCTCATCCTCACCTTCATATTATGTTTTGTCTAATATATCCCCCCACCTCCACCCTCATATTATGTTTTCTCTAATATATGCCCCCACCCCCATATATGAGGGTGGGGTTGGGCGGGGTATATTAGAGAAAACATATTATGTTTTCTTTAATATACCCATCCCACCCCTACCCTCATATATGGGCGTGGGGGTGGCAGGATATATTAGAGAAAACAAAATATGTTTTCTCTAATATATCATATGAGGGTGAGGGTGAAGGTGAGGGTGGGGGTAGGGGGATATATCAGAGAAAACATAGGTGGGGGAATATATTAGAGAAAACATAATTTGTTTTCTTTAATATATCATATGAGGGTGAGGGTGGGAAGATATATTAGAGAAAACATAATATGTTTTCTCTAATATATCATATGAGGGTCAGGGTGGGGGTGATGGTGGTGGGATATATTATAGAAAACATATTATGAGGGTGGGGGTGGTAGGATATATTAGAGAAAACATGATATTCGTAGCTAACTAGGTGGAAAAGAGCTCCACCACAGAGCTCCAATGATCCTCAACATATGTGTCCAAGTCCATCACCAACCTACATGAGATATGCTCCTCAATCCAGTCATCCTCAAGTCAAGTGTCCAACCTCCAATGTAAGTATAACATGGCCCCAAACTCCAAGCACTAAGTGTCCAACACTCCTCCTCCTATGTAGGAACGCCCCCTAATAGAGCAACTAACTCCCCCATTGTGTGCACCCAATGGATTAGTCAACATGTTGATTAAGGTAACAACATCCTAGGTAAGGGCATTGTGCGAACACTTTAAACCAAGATCAAGCATCCACCCAAACTAAGCCATTCATATATCCATAAACCATCAAAAAAAAACTAGGATACATAGTGCTCTCCCAACAAGATGAAAACACTTTTGGAGTACCCAAAAGCCAACAATTTTATTATAAATCGGAGAATTTTATTAAAAAAATTAAGATCTATATTGATAAATATCATGTTAACCATATGTTAATTAAATATGAATGATAGATATATCATTAATATTAAAACAATTTCTTCATATAAAAAGGAAAAATAAATTTACCTTTTAAAAATATCATTTCTCACCCAAACTCTTAATTAATACAATAGATTATTTTACTTTTACCAACTCCGTGCATTTCTCATTTTATAATCTTTGTATTCCTATAAAACAACAAACTTTTCAAATACCTTACATGAAGATTTACATGTTACTCTTTTTTTTCCCAAAAAAATGTCTATAATTTTATTAATATAAACAAAATTACAATGTAGCCAATGTTATTCAAAAGAAGCTCTTTTGACCTTGTAGATATCCTTTGAAGTCGCATATCTCTTCAAACTATTCTATATACTCTAGTTAATATTTAACAAAGTTTTATGTCATCATCTCCAAATAAAAAAAAACATATATTTCACCTATTTATCTGTCAACAATAGTTTTCATAAGAAAATGGAAAACAAAAAAGTAAACAGATTCCTCAACCAACTCTATTCCACCTTTGGAAAGTTCATTCACTATACTATTCATGTTTCTATATATGTGTGAAAATGAAAAAGTTATAAATAGTGTTTGTACATCATTAAACATGGGTTGTGAAAAAGTTATAAATAGTGTTTGTACATCATTAAACATGGGTTGTGATGTAAAGTTCATCAAAGTTATTTCCTTGGCATCATTAATCACAAGAAGCGAGTCACCATAAATTTGAATATGAGAAACTCTCTATTTTTTAATCAATTTCAAAACCAATTTAAATGTCATCATCTCATAGTAATTATTTATGTATCCAATTCCAATTTTGAATTTAATGCTATGATTTTAAAAACTTCCATATTATTTATTAACATTACATAAAACTATAAAAACAATTCTCAAAATCATAATCACATCGTACAAAGCCTCAAAATTAATTATATTATATCATTTTTAACAATTATAAGTATGGATTGATTATTTAGAATGGAGACTATATGTTCATAATGTTTTATTACATGAATGAAATTAATATTAATAAAAATAAATTAACAAAACTATAAAATTAATCATATTAATATTTTTAACAATGATAAACAATTATAAGGATAAGTTGAATATTTAAAGTACAAATAATGTGATTATGATGTTTTATTATATGAATAAAAACAATGTAGGTCACTTAGAAATAATATTTTTAATAAATATCACGCATAAATTTGGTATGTTTTATTACATGAATGAAATTAATATTAATAAAAGTAAATTCAGCCAATTATAAAATTAGTCATATTATTATTTTTAATAATTATAAGTTGAATATTTAGAATACAAATTATACGATTATGATATTTTATTACATGAACAAAAATAATGTACTTTATTTAGAAATAATATGTTTAATAAATCAATATCATACATAAAATTTGATATTGTGAATAATTTTACATATATAATAATTATGGAAAAAATTGTTATAAAATATTTTCAACATTAATTATTTTTAATTAAATATTAATTTTTTATTTCAAATTTCTACACTATTAATATAATATAACATAATCCTCGGATGGGGTGCTAGTGCGGAACACTTGGCGTGTAGAGGAGGTAGGGATCGGCCAACGGGGCATGGAGCCATGTGCCAAGCTCGTGCCACCACCCACCACCCCA
This sequence comes from Picea sitchensis, assembly GCA_010110895.2. Lineage (NCBI taxonomy): Eukaryota > Viridiplantae > Streptophyta > Pinopsida > Pinales > Pinaceae > Picea > Picea sitchensis. The sequence continues at coordinate 9,495 of SNQJ01S0204205.1, forward strand.
CTCATGCATTAAATTGCTCTTACGACGTCGTAGCAGCTCATTTATGCAACTTCCCTCTCCCTTTACGCTTCATTTCATGGCTTGGTTGCTGGTGTCTGCCCCTCGTCTCTGCTCACGCTCTGAATGGCTTCCCCCTCTGCTGCCTTGGCCTGATCTTTCCCGAACCTTCATGCTTTTTGCAGCCCCTACCCGGCTCCAGGCACTCTACCTCTTCCTGGTGCACCTGGTCACTTTTGGCAATCATGAGAAGAACCTCATGTCGCGCCCAAGGGGGAGGCCGCGAAGAGGCTCTCCATGGAAACCTCGTCGACCTTCTGTCTCACCCCCTAACTCGCCCTACATCTGTTCCTCTTCCTCCCTCTAGCCCGATCCTTTTCTTCCTCCTTCTCCCGCTCCGCCTGTTTCGCAGTTTGATTGTCTAGCTATCATCCCCGGGCTGTCGCATTCCTCCTTGAGTCCCCTTCTTGCCCCCCCAACAGTTAAGCCTCCCCCTATACATGCTCTTGATTCATTAAGGAAAACCGAGGACGATCCACCTCCTCCTCGCAAGCCATGGAACTCCGAGAATCAGTCCTCTGACTCCTTCTTCAGCACGCAGCTAAGAGAAAGCCTAGCCATCTTCTTTGGTATGGTCTTTGAACTCCGTCAGGGGGTGGAGGACCTTCAATTTCGCCCGCAAGCCACAGACAGAAAGGTAGCGGTCCTTCTTCAGCTCCTTTCTTCCCTTCAAGAGGCTTTCCCCTCAGACCCGGCAGGGGCAGCTACAGTAGAGGAACCCTGCACAGCTACCAGTGAAGGAAACGCCCCGGTGCAATGATCCGTAGGGAATGGGCTGGAGCAAGCCAAGCTCGAGGACATGGCCATGGAGGTGGACACAGCACGACGACCGCTGCAGGATACTTCAACAGGTGCCGACAGAGCCGAGAGCAGTGTGGAAGCCGAAATGCAATGGGCAAACCAAGTGACGTATGTCAAGGAGGAACCTTGGTCCGAGGCCATCCACGCCACCTAGCCAAGTTATCCGCCAAATGTCTAGGTCCATAGTGGTACTTTAAGTTTTACTAACTTCTCTTTCTTTTTAGCTGGTGACCAGTCAGTTTGAGACTAATTTTCTTAGATTATTACACCACTCATGCTTGACTCCCCTGCTGGTTGGACTGGTTTCTCCTCTATTGGGGCAGTCCAATAATTACAGTATGACTATATCTGTATTTTGAAATGCTACTTTGGTTTTGGAAGACCTTTTATATACAATACTTCTTACTTACAAAAATATATATATATATAATATAACATAACATCCTTCTAATTTTAATAAAAATATTATTAACCATTTTAATATTTTTAATTATAAATTAATTTTACTTTATAATTATTATTTATTTATTAATAATACATCTTTATATTAATTTTATTTTTTATTTATTTATTAATAACACATCCACATCTTTATATTAATTTTATTGTATGTTAATATCCTTCCAACAATCAACATAATCTATCATATTATGTTGTAGGAGCATGAATCCATCATTATATCATTATATATTTTTATATTAATTTTATTGTATGTTAATATATTTCTAACCATCAACATTGGCTTTTTCCAATTTTCCACCTTTGGTTTTGGAGTAGGACGAAAACTATTTATAATTAGCTAAGATTTTATCTTCTTCATATATAAGAAAATAAATTAATGACCCAAAACCCAAAAATATCTGATAAAAAAGAAAATTTGTTTCCTTATAAATCATTAAAATATCATTTCAGATGATATAAATTTTTTTAATAACAATAATAAACTAACCCATATTCAAAAATAACAACTATCAATAATTAATAATTGTTCTCACTATCAATTAACATATAAATTATAATAAATTTCACCATCTTAAAAAAAAATAAAAAGGAAAGTTAAAACATACTTCATAAACTTTAAATACATCTCAGCATCGAGGATAATTTATATCTCCTCTAAACATCCAGATCAATATGGTGTAACACACGACGTTAGAGACCATACACACAAGTTTTTCTCAATGGTTCTAGTTAATTTATATATACAAGTTTTAATGGGGTGTTTTGTATGAAGTATTAGTAGTATTAATATTTGTGATTATTTATATATACAAGTTTTGATTGGATTTTTTAATGAGATCTTAGAAGCCAATCATAAATTCTTCTTATATTTGGGAGGGAGATTTGTGTTAACGGATTTCTTTTAAATTTTCAAAAGTTTGGTTGAATATTGATTATTTATTAAAATATGTAAAGTCATGTGTCAACTTAACTTTCAAGCATTATCAATTTATAAAGGCATTTTCATAAAAGCACAATTCATAACAGTTTTAAACTCAAATGAAGTTATAACAATGCCTTGTTCTTAAAAGGAAATCCATGCATTATAGGAATGGGAGGGGTAATCAGGGATAGTGGCGGTGATATTATTCGGCTGTACACTGGGAGCATGGGAAATTCAACCAACAACGTAGCGGAATTCGGAGCCCTGGAGATCTGCCTCAATATTTTAAGCCATGAAAGGATGACAAATGCTATCGTGGAAGGTGACTCCACTCTGGTTATCAACACGGTGAAGAGACTCCAAAATGGCACCAGAGTGGCAAAGTTCATAGGCACTGGCACTTGGCACACTCCCTGCAAAAAATCCAGGAGCATCTGCAAACTATGAACACAGTGGAGTTGTGTTGGGTACGCAGGTTAGCGAATGGCCTACGGAAAGAATCGTTAACGAGGGGGCTAGCAAGGAAGTACCAGAGCTAGACACTACCTGGAGCAACATCTCGAATGGTCACTTCATAACAGACTTCATCCAACTAGCGACCAAAGACCGTGACGACAGCTTAAGTAAGGAAGGTCACATCGAGGTTGGAGGCGCAAGACCAACTGGCGGGCACAAAGGATCCAAGAAGAATCCGAATGCCCAACACTCGACCACAAGTTATAATGTCAGCTTAGACTCCACAACAGACGAGGGTATGGAACCAAGGTGATGTCAATAGGAATAAGTGTTGGGAAAGCTCGTGGGAAAGTATAGACGACAATCAACAAGTCACGAATGACGTAGGGAAAAAGGTAGTACCATGGCCCAATATGGATACACCTCACCCAAGCACAGGTAAGTGGAGTAGAACATAAGGTTATCCAATGAGAAGGGGCTAGGTTTGGCGCAGGGATAACAGTCAAATCATCATGATCACACATACCGAGATAGGGAAAAAGGATGGGAAGGTTCACCTCTACGGGAAGACTATGATTGCAAGGACGAGCCCGAAGCAGGGGAAATCCCATAAGAGAAGAAGCACCAGGAATATATGCAGATAGGAAAAGTGAAACTACAGAGGCTACCACAAAGACAAGGGTTGGGAAAGAAGGAACCCCTGTGTAGAGAGGAACAGGAGGAGAACCCAAAAAAAACTACCACAAGCCAGTAGGGATGGTGCATATGAAGAGAACGCACAGCAAAAGAAACCCCCAGGGGAAGGAACCTCTGACAAGCCCTTGACAGGTTTCAAGGATGGAACAGGTGGCCAAAGACGCCAAGGGAACCTTTCATACACTGGTCAAACTGAAAGGAAAAACAATCATCACCCAATGGGAGAAGGAAATCAACTCTAAATGAAAGGGAAAAGCTTGGGAGGAACTAATTAAGGAAGCGGACTGGATAACGGACCCAGGTGACACGCAACCCAGAGAAACCTTCTACCAAAAAATGGTGGATATGGCGTGGAAAACAAAGATGTTAATAGGCAAAGTGAGCTCAGAAAGGAAAGATGCCAGTCTGAAGGATAAAAAGGACCACAAGAAACTGCTAAAAGAAATCTTGAGTCACCTCAACAACCTGGAAACCAGTACAAAATGGATAGCCGAGGACAAGAAGGACTAAAAGGAGAATATGGAACGAGTGGCAACCCAATTCCACCTATACTTGCGCTATTTCCATCACATGGAAACCACGCCAGTCGACGGAAATGGAGCACTAGCCCATATCAGAAATACTCTAGGTACTGCAATAACTTCCCACTCACAATCACCTACCAAGAACCTAGGAATAATCACTAAGGATGCCACTTTGTGATCAATAGCTAGATGGGGGAACATTCATGAGTTAAGGTTATGTCTTGGGTAGGAGATACATGTCCAGTCTTGTAAACAAAACTTTTGAAAGAATGTGTCACCTTGAGGAACATGCCAACTTATCGTGGAGCCCCTAATACTATATCCACCCACCAATCCAAGAGCAAGGGGATAATCTCAACACATAAACTAGATTTACCTAGTGCTTGACACCTGTGTGACAGGAGATCTCTCGAAAAACAATTTTTGCTACTAATGGACTTTATCACTCTTTATTCAGTCCTACTTTCATTTTGGTGTCCTTCAATAATTTATTAACCAATCTACATCAAGGCCCTACAACCTAGACTATGTTGGTTTTTTTTTAAAGAAAATGAGTCTAGTTGTTTTTAAATTCCATTGCTTTTAGTGTTTGTTCTTTACTCAATAACAGGTGTGGAGTGAAACTCATGTGATGTTTATATACTCTAGACTTACTGGAAGTTAAATAAATATTCAAATATAGCATGCACATGTATCTTTTATTAGTCCTGTCATAGGCATAGAGGGACTATAGCGATCGATAAGTCGTTGACAACATATTAGTTTGTCCTTTGCCTAGAAATATTTTAATAATACCTATTGTTGGAGCTAGGGAATTAAAAGCATATATTTTGATAGAATAAAAAGTACCATATATGTACTAATCTGATTGGATGAGAGATTGGAGGTGTTATTGTTGCCTTTGCTATTCCCAATGTTTTATATGGAAACATATCCAAACTTTTTCTTGTATACAGTCTTTTTGAATCATATATTTTTCTTGTATATTGCTTGAAGGTGGATTAATGCTAGCATTAGTTTGAATGTTTGTATTATCATTTTCTGCTAGCTGAATATATTCGTTAGTTTTGATATGTACTAAGCATATTGCAATGTTTTGATATCCAAGCTTTATAGTGATTGCGAATTCGAAATTTTATAACGTCCTTGGCGGATGTATTTTTGTTGAAATGTATTGACACTTTTTTCGAGATGCCTCAATAGACCTGATAGCTAAAATGTTTACATGAGGCGACGTCCTCCAACAGGACTGATAGCTTAAATGTTTTCATACTACGAGGTCCTTAGACATCCTGACAACCTTAAATGTTTATGTAAATACGCTTCTCAGAGTACATTTTTCCTTGAAATTTTCCATATAGTAACAGTGAATTTGTAGTCTTGTTTTTCCACCGCCAGTTCAAGAGCCATTGTATGTTTCATCCTTCTTCTACCTTTGCACTGCAATTTCGTTATTGATGAAGCTATATACATTGTTTACAGGTTTGGTGAGTGCTTCTTCTTTGTTGGTTTCTCGGTTGGTGCTTATTGTTGTTTCGTTCGCGAGTCGACCTGTGCTTATGCACTTCAGCGTTTCGGAGTAAGTTTCGATGCCATAGTTACATTTTCTCTATTCAGTGTTTGCAGTCTACAAGTAAGAATGTTTAATTATTTGTAGTGGCATGGTCCCCATATGTTTCTGGTTCCTTCTGTGCTTGGGCTGCATTTTCCTAATCATTGGAGATACATATGTTGTTTACTGGGTCGGTGGTTCTTACTGGTTCGTTGGTTCGTGGGTTGTTGGTTCTGTTTGTTTGGCTCGGGTTTATGCTTTGGGGCCCTAGGGGTGAAGTTCGGCATGTTCGTACTTTCTCGTTGTCTAGTGCTTGTTGTTTTCTTTTGTTTGATTCGACCTTGTAGGGTTGGGGTCCAGCAACGATGGTTGGAGCTTTTCTTTTTTATTATTTTTTGGATTATTATTATTTTTTGGGGTGCTTTATGGTGTTCATCCCCTGCATCCAGCAATCAACATGCAGTTGTGTTATTTTCACTCTCTGCCAAGGTCGATATATGTTATTCTGTGAGATTTTGTTGGTGCTTCAGTGATGGCATGACACAAAATAGTTGCATGCAAAATTGTTTGAGGATTACATGTGAAATTGCAATATTCACTATTTTTTTGTTAGAATAAAGCATATGCGGGGTACATTTATAGACCATGTATGGTCAGATGTGTCGATCTGAGATTACATGTTCTTTATCCTCTACACAGACTGTTGTGCGCACAATACAATTTGTGTTGTGCTTGAGGTATAATATGTACAACAAATATTTTGCAAAATTATATTTGGATGTTTGGAAGCATGTCTAGGTAGTTTGCCACGGAAAACCAAAAACTTGTATCGTGGGCACAACAGTCTGTGTAGAGGATAAAGAACGTGTATTTCCATCAGTGGAAGCATATTTGAATAATTTTCCACGGAAAACCAGAAATCGTTTAGCTACGGCCATGCAATTACGTGATGTTTTGTGGCTTGTAATATCTTTTGGACATGGAAAACAAAATTACACATTTTCAGCCATGGATGCAGAAGCCTAAAGGTTCATGTTTCTGCCTATCTTCTAGACTATTCGTTGAGTCTATTTTACTGTATGTACATATTGCTTGTCCTCCGGTGCATATCAGCCTCCATTCATGTTCATTGTGTTTTGTGTGTTCCCACATTCAAACAAACAGAATAGATGGAGAAAACGAGGGAGTCTTGAATGCATCGGTTGAAGAGGATATAGAAAGGTGCATGCTTGTGTTGATTAAGGTTGGTTTTCATTGATTTCAACACTTGAAGAAAGCCTCGTAGCACAAAGGTTGGGTAATGGACCCAAGATTGTTTGATGTAAATATGACTCGTTATTGTCTTGTCATGGTTGATAATAATTAGAAATGGATGAACTCCAAAGTGGTCCCTTTATGGTGAAACCCCTCACAGGAAGACACTTTGCGGATTGAGTTATCCTAGAAGTATGGTTAGAGAACCCATGCTTATTTGTGGAATAATGAGATGAAATCTAGTGAATTTTTCAATGAAACTATCCTAGATGGATAGTGCTTGTCATTCCATTTTTGGTGGTATGTGGAACATCATATAACTCCTCACGGTTAGAGAGTTATGGCCATGAGAAGTTGGAGAACCCAGGTTTGG
>SNQJ01S0204206.1:2041-13100 GCA_010110895.2 Picea sitchensis
TTGTGGGTAACAATTTTTTTGACCCATCCAACATTAGCTAAATTCGGGGTGCCACGTGGTGCCCTTTGATTGGGCCACGTGTCGCCTCGTGATTCATTTGTACCACATAATTAGCATCCAGTCAGTGCATAGTCAACTACCACATCACCATCGTACAACCCAGTCACTTGTCTAGTCAGTTGCCATGTCAACATCCATACATCCTAGTCACCCTGCCATGTCAGCATCCATATAGCCCAATAACCCTGCCACGTCTACTTCTGTACAGCCCAGTCACCCTGCCATGTCATATTTCGTACAACCACCTATTGTCTATATTTCCATGTGTCAGTCTATCATTGGGTCATGTCATGTACAAACTGCCACATGTCATCCATATAGTGCCACATGTCAAATCCGTACTGGTGCCAACTCAGCTTGAAAATGCCAAGTTTGAGTGACACATGTCACCTCCCAGTGATGCCATGTCAGCATGATGATGTCATGTTGATGTAACCTATCATATTTTTGACATCAGTAGTACAATATGTTGACTTTGACTAGTTTTACTTTTTCCCTGTTTGGGAAATTGATCAAAATGCAATATATTTCCCATATGACATCCATTTGCGAAAAAAAATTATATGCCTGGAATCAATGCAATGGAGATGGTTTCGTCTGATTCTGATAAATTTCATTTTTAGGCCTTCCTAGATCCATTTTGGATCATGCCTCCCCACTAAGGCCTTTTGGTCCTCCAAAAGGGTATTAACCAATCATCAATTACATGATAGGCCACCCCACTTGTTCTTTGTATTTAAACTCTGCCCTGTGCACCTGTCTCATCGAGATCAATTGTAAAAACCCCATGACAATTGACAGCATATTGTTAGCCACTTGTACTCTTTCACATCTTACTGAAGGCCCTACCATCCATGTTGAAAACATTAGTAGCGTTAACATCATAAATATGACTGCAAATGAGATAATATGTTTGAAGTACTTGCGCGACATTAGCTTATCTTGAAGCAAAGTATGATTGAACTTCCATTATACAACCATCTCATGTTCATGCTTAATATCAATTGCTTGATTTGGCACAATTATAGGTGTGTTGCTTGCATAAACCGCCTTCCTTAATTTTTCCATTGTTTGTAGAGATTGATTTGCTTTTAAGTCATGAGCATGTACAATATATTCATTGCCTTCTTTAGTTAAGTGATATTGATTATGTTCCTTGTAGAAGATTGTTTTATGATCATACAAATAAGGACTTCCTAAGACCATTCCACATTCATTGAGTGGCACCACATCACACGTTACCTCATCCACAAACTTTGTTGAAATTGCAAACTTTAAAGTGCATTGCTTTGTTATGTGCAATTTATGATTGTTGCTTATCCATTTAAGTGAGTAAGGTTTATGATGCATCTTAGTGTTTAATCCCAATTGTTTAACCACTTCCTCTGAAATCAAGTTAGATTGAGATCCACTATCTATCATTGTATTGATCTTAGTATGTTTCATTATCACCCTTATGTGAAACAACTTGCATCTATAATTATATCCATCACCAATTTTACCTGTCAAACCAACTACTATGATCTTAGTCTCATCACCTTAATCATATCCTAAGTTTGTTGGTCGTGTTGTTGTTGCAATTTTTTGCCTCCCTTTCCTCTCTTTGAACCACTTCAGTCTCTTCTTGGGATTCAATTTCCAACAATGGTCATCATCATGACCTTCTTTCTTGCAATTATTGCAATATAGCTTCTCTTCCTTTCTTGTCGTTGAATTTGCTTTCTTTCCATTCCCCTTTATTTTGTCATCTTTCCTTGAAGATGATTCCCCTGATACACCAACTCATGTTTTCCTTGCTTCAATGTATGTTTCTTGAACATAAACCTCATCAAAATAAGTAGGTCTAAACATAAATACAGTGTTACAAATATGTGCAGGTAAACCTCCTATATACTTCGTAAGAGTTTCTTGGGTATGTAATGGAATATTCAACATTAATGTCATCTTTCAAAATTCATATGTGTATTCTTGCACTGTTTTCCTTTTTCTTAGTTTAAGACTTTTCCATTCAATTAAATCCTTATCTTTATAACCCAAAGGATAAAATTGCTTTCTAAGTGAAAAAACAAAATCTTTCCATGATGGAAATGCATTACCAACTYGTTGYGTGCCATTTTGCAACTTACTCTKCCACRAGATGAGTGTTGTGCCTGCAAGATGAAGCKATGCCAACTTGATTTGAGTTGCCTCATCTTTCATTTGTTGCACATTGCAATAAACTTCCATCTTCCTAACCAATTTATCAATTCTCTCAGCATTGACTTCACCATCATACATGGTCAATTCAAATTTCACATCAATATTAAGTAAAGACATATCATGTTTATGTTTATGGGAAAGTTTTCTTGCGGTGGATTTTGAACTTGTACTTGAAGAAGAAGATGATGATGTAGAAGAAGGAGGTGAAGGAGGAGGTTTAGGAGGATCCTCTCCTTCTTCACCTTTTTCTTGTTTGGAATATTCCTCTTGGAAAGGCCTCTTCCGTTCCAAGTGATCCTCATATAATACCTTTACCATCTCATACATGGCGAATAAAGTCTTTTTCAACTCTATATCGTTATGATACATGCCTTCTTCCAATGTCATCTCCTCACTTTGAGAAGTCCTCTTTCTCGATCCAATCTCAGGATACCCTTCTACAAGCTTGCCTTTACCACGATTCATATTTTCCCTGGTAATCATGCAAACTCAAAAACCAACCGTCAACCTACTTTGATACCACTTGATCCGAAATGATATTTTAAAGACTTGGTTAAGTTTTAAGCATGAGTTCATTTACCAATTAAGAATTGATGAAAGAAGAATAAATTAATGAGATATTATAGAATCCATAATAAGAAATGCAGATCAGAATGTAAGTACAAATAACATCAAACCATAAAAACAAAGTTGTTAACGGAATTCGACAAGATTGCCTACATCTCCAGGGCTTTGTCTCAGTGGGTGAGGCTTTCTTATTTCTCTTCAATGCTTAAAAAAAACATCCTAAAAGTGTCAAAAGGATTACAAACTAGTCTAGTTGTGTTCTTCTCGACCTCAAGAATCCAACACAATTGACGACACTGAAAACAGTTGAGTGTAGCTCCCAGAATTGGTCCGCAAAGTTCCCCTCCTCAATGGCTTCCTTGCATAAAAATGGCTTTGGATTTCAAATTTCTTATCATTTCTCATGTTCTGAACCTCTCTTAATGCTGCTAAGAACCCATGGTTTATATAGATTTGAAGTTGGTATCAATCTCCCAACTTCCTCCCAAGATATGGGCTTAAATCGGGCTCCAAATCCCCCAATATTGGCTAAAATCCATTAAAATCAGCTGAAATAACCATAAAAAATCTTATTCTATGGTCAAAAACCCACAAATTGGAAAAATGTTGGGTGCATCCCCCTATTCTTAGGGTCTTGGTCATATGTGCAGTTCCATGTTCCCACGATCTGGGTTGGCGCACTGGTATTTAGCCCTGGTCTATGATAGCTTTGGTCGCATGCTAAGCCATGTGGTCAAGTCCTTAGCTCTCGCGCCCCAACTACTAGCTTGGCCCCTGGTTGTAGGCTAGCCACCCACTGACCAGGGCCTATCCCACAACTCTCGCCATACTCAACTCAAAAGGAGATTATGCCACATGGTTAACAAGTAACACTCATAGTGCAACTGGTTAGCTTGGGAGGTTTAGTCCATTGGTGCCCACAGAGGTCGGGGGTTCAAAACTTGCAGGTAACAAATTTTTTGACCCAACCAACATTGGCTAAATCCGGGGTGCCATGTGGTGCCTTTGATTGGGCCATGTGTCACCCCATGATTCATCCATACCACAAATTCAATGTCTAGTCATTTCACTGTCAACTGCCACATCACCGTCGTACAACCCAGTCACCTATATAGTCAGTTTCCATGTCAACATCCATACAACCCTGTCACCCTGCCACATCAACATCCATATAACCTAGTCACCCTGCCACATCGGCATCCGTACAACCCAGTCACCCTACCACGCCAGCTTCCGTACAACCTAGTCACCCTGCCACGTTAGCTTCCTTACAACCACATGACATCCGTACTGCCATGTGTAATCTTATCATTGGGCCACGTCATGTACGCACTGCCACGTGTCATTCGTACAGTGCCACATGTCAAATCTGTACTAGTGCTAACTCAGCCTAAAAATGACAAATTCGAGTGACACGTGTCACCTCTGGGTGATGCCACATTAGCATGATGACGCCACCTATCGTATTGTTGACGTCAGCAGTACAACTTGTTCACTTTGACCAGTTTGAATTTTTGTCTATTTGGGAAATTGGTCAGAACGCGACATCTTTCGCATATGAAGTCCATTTGCAAAAAAAATTGTATGGCCAAAATTAGCGCAACGAGATGGACACAATGGCGTTGGTTTCGTTCAATTTTGAGAACTTTGATTTTTAGGCCTTCCTCGATCCATTTTGGATCAATTAGACCACAACATGAATGAGACCTTCGTGGATGGTTTAATACTTTGTCAACCCATTGGTGGTGGTTTGTTATTATCATTATTGATAATGGTTGTATTATCTTTCCAATGATATGCACATCAAAGGTATATCAAGTGAAGGTTAGGGCTCATTTCTAATACCAATCTATCCACCATTGCTTATTTAGAGATCAACCTAGCTTAAAGTTGAGGCTATATGTGACTAGCTCCTTAAAATTGATCAAGAACCACTTTATTTGGATTGGATCACTAAAACTTAATTGATCCACTCCCTTTTGGGGGCATTGCAAACCTATTTAAGTGTTGTAATACTCATACTATAATATCTCAAAACATTGTATCGAGGATACTTCAACCTAGAAAGAGACCATTTTAGCCCATAATTTGCACCCACCAAATAGAAAGTTCATTGAAAGATGAGTATTTCCACTAGGTGATACCCAATTGTTGGGATATCATTCTCTTTCCACCAAAGAGGTTCTTTGGAAATTTACCATGCCATCTATATGTTGAAGTTTTTCAACTTTGGGAAGTTAATATCCACAAGGAAGTACAAGAAGACCCATCTAACCATTAAAGAATCCCTAGGAAGAAATTGAAGACCCGGGAAGAGAAGTCGGCCCCACCAGTAAAAGACAAAAAATAATAAAGTAAAATTGAAGACCCAGAATGAGAAGTTTGCCCCACAGGAAAAAGACATGCACCTGGATTAGTATAAACAAGCTAGATCATTTCATTTAGACATACACAACTCTCCTTTTGCAGTGCACACTAGCCATTTGTTAGTTGCATTTGCGGTATTTCACTATTTTCTGGAGTTCTGGTTATCTTGGTGAGTGCGCCACACTTGGGGAATGTGCTAGACTTGGAGAAGTTCTCTCTTGGTTCTCTCTTGGCTATTCTATTGAGATGTTAGCTCTTGGAGACGCTAGGATTGGGGAGGATATTCTCTGTATGGTATTTTGATTTGGTGATGGTAATGTACTGGTAATATCTTGGACTGAATTCTTCTATAAGAAAGGTTGTTGGGTTTTCTCCCAAGGTTGGGTTTCCCAGGAAAAACTCTCCTGTTATTGTGTCTACTGTGCATGGTCAATATTACTAGATCTTGTTATTTTCGTTGCATTGTTATAGTTGAGATTTCAGTGTATATTTATTATATGATAACGGTGGCATGAAAGTATATTTTATTTTGAAATCATAAGGCAATAACTATCAAATCTAAGAATAAAAAAAAATAAACATGGAATCAGAGCTTTGTTGAAATATTTCCACTGCATAGTTTTCTATTAAGACCTGAACTTCGCAAGCTCATTGAGCACTTATTATAGATTCATTGGGAATAACTCCACCACAGATCAACTTGCTTCAACACATTCACTGCACCTCTTAGACCAGAGTTTGGTGAAAGTTGAAATTTCACCCTAAAACTCAGTACGACAGTTGCAACAACATTTTGTAAAGCTCACTGAGCAAATTATTGTGTTTAGTTGGGAATAAATTTAGCATAGACTAGCTCACCTTTCCCTAGAGCACCTACTACACTTCTTATACTGACAATCTGTCAAAGATAAAAGTTTAGGGTTTTCAGGCTTATTGACATTTTTCTTGACATTGAACCTTCTGATTCAGAATTATGAATTCTTCTTGTTGAGATGATGTACTGTCTCAGATTAGAAGACAAGTTGGATGGTTCTACAAATTTCATAGGTATAAACGTGTATATAAGTTATATCATGAGGGTGTTTACATGATATGTACACTTGAGGACATTTGTCCAAGCAGTGACAATAGATCCAAAGGGATCTTAGATCTAGTACACTCAGAGGAAGCCCAAGAGTTGGAGGCAACAATGGTGATGTCTCCTACAGTATATGACAACTCGAAATCAAATGGGACAACAACAATTAACACTCCAGGTTCTAAGTTTGATTGATGTATCCTCAATTGTTTTTCAAAGTATATCGGGTTTAATATTTGTTGCATCTCAAGGAAATGTTGTAGCTATGACAACAACCTTTAGAAGACTATTGCTGCAGAGTACTACTATTATGATCATTATGAAAATGATCATTGTTTATCTCTAATGATGCACTTATTTACAAGATGAAATTGATCTCTGCTAGGAGATGTTCTTGGTTGTTGTCTTTTGTCCTAGGCAGGTTGCCTTGTAAAATCTATGGAGGTTACCATGGAAATGTTTTTGTTATTACTTTTGTTCTAGGCAGGTCACCACAAAGGAATGATCAGTAAAAATACTGGAGAAGTATTGTTCTTGTTCTCGTTATTGTTCTAGGCAGGTCACAAGTGATAACTTTGAGAGGGATCTATAGTGAGGATTGTTATTTTTCTTTTTTTTTTGTTCTTGTTCCTATTTCTTATCATAAGAATGTTGTTCTTATCCATCATTTTCCCTTGTTATTTCTCCTGTTCTAGGAAGGACACATGTGATATCTCTGAGAGGGAGATATAGTGACAGTTGCAGGAGGAAACARATTAGATGGTCTCTAGTTTGAGACATGGAACAGACTATCCAGACATAGAGTTGTGTACATGACAATATAAATCCATGTACCGAAGAGGACTAAGTTAGAACCTTCTGAAAAGAAGGGTACTTTTGTGGGATACATAGTGTCTCATATGGAGATTGATTGTGAGGATCAGAAGGCTCTGAAGGATGACCATACATATACCTCTAGTTCAATTTTGTACTCTTCATATCATTAAGAAGAGTCAGTAGAGCTAGAAGGGCTAGTGGATTTACCTAGAGATGTTACAATGACTAGGTAGAGACCAACATGGCTTCGTGATACTTTGCAGGATGCAGTAAGACATGCAACTCCTCGTGATAATTTCAGTGAGAGAAAACGACCTTAGAAATTCTCATAGAGTCACGGTTATGTGGAGTAGTAGGTGGCTATACTAGTGGTGAGACAGATGGACCCACCAAGTACCATCTCAGATGGAGCCATAGTTCTGAGGGAGTTATCCCTCAGGATCTAGTAGGGAGGAGCAGCCTCCTAGGATAGTTCATAGGAAATCAGACTTCGGAGGAGGTCAACGAGCATAGAGAGAGTAGATGGATCCAAACATTGTATAGAATCATAGCGATTCAAGTTCTAGAAGGAGCATGCAGACTCAGAGTGAGCTTGATCTTAGATAGAGTCAGTTGGCTCATAGGGAGAGTCGTTCATTAAGAGGAAGTTCCCCCTCAGATCCAAGTGGGAGAGAGACATATTCCAAGACTGACAGACATGTGTCATGAGTTGAGGAGGCCTCTAGGAGATGTGATATCTCATGGGAGGATACACTTTCTTCAGTAGACCTTGCTACATTGACAAAGGAGGAAACCAATCAAGAGGATTGGGATATGGGATTTTCCTTAGTCATAGAGGGAGAAACTAGTGAGGTAGACTGGACAATATGACTTACTTCAGTGACAGAGGGAGTTGGCCTCAAAGTTAGAGATGGAGGATCATGTCCAGATGTAATATTCCTTGGGATTAGAGGTGTGACGAGATCATATGAGATCTTCCTCATTTAGGGGATACTGATGAGGTTTGATATGATGGGCTGCAAGTCGATGGCTACACCTATGATGACAAATTTGAAGAAGTTGAGTGATTATGCTTTAGATTCATATTTGGTGGATCCCATGATGTATAGACAGTTGATTGGATCCTTGATGTACCTAGTTAACATCGGGTTGAATACTTGTTTTGCACCTTGATCTAGTTTATGGTAGAGACGAGACACTACCATTGGGTTGAAACAAAGAATGTGTTGAGGTACCTACATGGTACATTTGAATATGGCCTTAGATATGTCTCAGGTGGTGAAGTGAATATGCAGGGATATACAGACTCTCACTGGGGCAGGGAGTGTAGTAGATAGAAAGAGCACCTCAAGGTGTTTCTTCAGCCTAGGATCAACTATTATATCTTGTCTCAGTAGGAAGAAGACATATGTAGCACTCAATACATCATAGGAATATTATATCACAACCAATGTTGCAAGTCGTGAAGCAGTATGGCTTCGGAAACTACTTGCAGGATTATTTGATCAATAGCTAGAGACGACCATGATACATTGTGATAACCAAAGTTGTGTCAAGCTTTCAGAGAATCCAATATTTCATGACAGCTCGAAGCATATTTATATCAAATACCAATTCGTACGAGACATGGTATAGAAGAGAGAAGTGAAGCTCCAATACATATCTATAGATGAGCAGATTGCAGACATTCTCACCAAACCTATGTTGAAGGAAAAGTTTGAATACTTCATGGACAAGCTTGGTGTGATGCAAAATGTCTACCTCAATGAGAGGGAGTGTTGATTCTTTGGGTAGCACTGAGAATACATTCTCCTCTCGTGGCCATGTGACTTGGCTAAGGAGAATGGCCCAGGAAAAGTTTTTGTCCTTGATCATGTAACTTGAAAAGGACCGACAAAGAGTCGAGGTGATGATGCTTCTCTGGATGGCAGTACCAGGTAGATATTCTCCTCCGATGGCTATGTGACTTGGCTAAGGAGAATATCCCAAGCATATTTTTTATCCTTGATCATGTGACTTGACAAGGGTCGATGGATACTTGATTCGAAAAGATCTTTTAATGACTGTGGTTGAGTTATTTTTGCATGCGTTTATTAACCATTTATGGAGTTGAATGAAAGAGGATGAAGATGAGAGAATATATATCAGCGATAAAACAATTTACAGATCTGAAATGAAGCAATAATAACAGCAAACCATAACAAGAGAAGTGAAAACAGAGTTCGGCACAAAATTGCCTACGTCTCCGGGCCTTTGTCTCAGTGGGGGAGGCTTCTTTATAAATTCTTCAATTCTTTCAAACTACAAAAAAAGTACATCAAATGGATATCATACTAGTCTCACTGTTTTCTTCTTGACCTCTGAAATCCAACACAACTGACGACACTGAAAAAGACTGAGTATAGCCTCCGAAAATGGCCTCCAAAGTTCTTCTCCTCAACAACTCCCCTGCATAAAAATGGCTTTAGCTTTTCTTTGCTTCAGCATAAATAGGCTCTAATTGTTCCACCATGGCCTCAAACAGGCCTAGTTTTTATAGATCTAAAGTTGGTTAACATTCCCCAACTTCCTCCCAAAATCTGGGCTCAAAAAGAGTCCAATATCTCCCAATAATGGCCGAAATCCATTATTACAGGCTTAAAAACAATAAAAAATCCAAACTGTATAGTTAAAAACCCACTTTAGCCAAATATATGGGATAAGACCCCAAAAGGTGGTGTGTGCCCCCTCTAAACTAGTCACATGCACCTTAATTTGGCCAAGCGCTAGCCCAAAGGGCTAAGCGTTGGCCCTTAAATCTTGCTAGGCCCTGAATTTATGGCACATATGATGTGACCTGGTCTGAAATAGGAAAACCCTTGCGTGCCTTTCAAGTGGAAGCTCCTGGTTTTGGGGTGTTCACCATGGAACCACCCTTATCACCTCCCGCCTGCTCCTAGATATATGGCGTTCTAACAAGTGACCACAGGCTGGGGCTTAGCCCCAGCCCCCTCCTTTTTGCGACATAAGAAAAGAATGCAACATTTATAATATAATGTGGGTTTATATTAATAAGTTACATGGAACATAATTTTGAAACTTGCCACACGTTTTTATGACTGGGTGTCATGTGGCTGCCCATGCCTGGGCCACGTGGCACCACCACATTTGACAATTCACATGCCACGTGTCGGTACTGTATTGGCCTAAGTCTGCAACATCTGCCTAGTCGTAGGTCGCCACTTGTCATCACCTACCTCTGCCACATCAACATCCTAAAATAGATTTGGTGATGTCATGCTGATGTCAGCATTGACTTTTTGCCAGTTGACCTGTTTACTTTTTAGTTGTTTGGGAATCTCATCAGAGTGTGATAACTCTCACATACAGAGCCTGTTTGAGAAAGTAAATATATGGTCGAAATCAATGCAACGAGCCGGTCGCAATGGAATTGGTTTCGTCCAATTTTGAGAACTTTCATTTTTTAGCCTTTTCTGGACTTGGGAAGCCCCCCTAGATCTGATTATGGATCACACCTCCCCACTAAGGATCTTTTGGTTCCCAAAAGGTTACTGACCAGTCAACAAGCTCGAGATAGGCCACCCAGATTGTCCTCTGTCTCTAAACTCTATCCTGTGCACCTGTCTCATCAAGATCAACTCTAACACAATCATGACAACTGACAACATATTGTTAGCCATTTGAACCCTGTCACATTTCACTGAAGCAACTATCATCCACATAGACAACATTACTAATGATAGTATCAAAAACATGACTGCACATGAGCTGATGTACTTATAATATTTTCACGATATGAGCTTATCTTGAAGCAACTTATGATTGATTTTCCATTCAACAATCATTTATTGTTCTTGCTTAAGATTGATTACTTCATTTGAAACAATCATTGGTTTGTTGCTTGCTTGCATTGCCTTCTTTAATTGTTCCATTGTTTGAAGTGTTTTATTTTCCTTAACATGATGAACATGA
>SNQJ01S0204207.1:0-11621 GCA_010110895.2 Picea sitchensis
GTGAGGGATTTCACCATAAGGGGACCACTTTGGAGTTCATCCATTTATAATTTTTATCAACCATGAAAAGAAAATAACAAGTCATACTTACATCAAACAATCTTGGGTCCATTACCCAACCTTTGTGCTATGGGGATTTCTTCAAGAGTTTCCATCAATGCCAACCAACCTTAATCAACACCTATATCATCATAATTTTCTGACATGTTTCTAGAAGATTTAATTGGACTACCACCTAGTAATTTAGAGATGACGATTGAACTCAAACCAGAAATTGAGCCTACCTTGAAGGCTCCTAATCACATGAAAACACAAAAATTGAGAGAGTTGTAGATCTAGCTCCAAGTATTTTTGGATTTTGGATTTATTCGTCCAAGTATATGGGGAGTGCATATTATCTTTGTAAAGAATAATGATGGATCATGGAATATTTGTATTGACTATAAATAGTTGAACAAAGAAACCATAAGAAATCAATATCCATTTCCTAGGATTGATGATATGTTTCATCAAATGAAAGGGTCATCTTTATTTTCAAAGATTGATTGGAGATTTGGATATCATTAGTTAATAATTAGGGAAGAGAACATATCTAAGATGATGTTTAAGACATGTTTTGGTCATTATAAGATTTTAGTGGTGTCATTTGGGTTGACAAATGCACTAATTATGTTCATGAATTTGGTGAATCAGGTGTTTGGACAATACCTTGATAATTTCATGCAAGTGTTTTGGGATGAAATTTTGATATATTCAAGGATATTATATGAGCATGAAGAGAATTTAATTTTAGTATTGTAGTGTCTTAGAGAGAAGAAATTGTATTATAAACCCTTTAAGTGTTCTGTATTTGAATCAAATACTAATTATTTGGGTCACATCATTTAAGATAAGAAATTGGTGTGGACCTGACAAAGGTAAAATCTACTATGGAATGGTCGGTGCCTACAAGTGTACATGAAGTATGTAGTTTTATCAGCTTGGTCGGTTATTATAGGATATTTGTAGAATGTTTTTTTGAAGATTGTGAATTTTGTCACAAAATTGCAAATGAAAAATAAGAAAGTTATATGTATGGTACAATTTGAACAAGAATTCAACAAGCTTAAAAAATTGTTGATGGCAGCGCACATACTGAACATACAAATATGGATCAAAGTTTTCTAGTTTTTATGGATGAATAAAAAAAAGAATTAGGTACATTCATAATGTGAGAACATAGGTTGATTGACTATGGTTCAATAAAATTGAGACCTCATGAATATAACTACATAGTGTGTGACTTAGAACTTGATGTAGTAGTGTGTGAAGTGAATATTTGGAGACATTACCTGGTCGGAAGAAATTTTTAACTAAATACAAATCACAATGGACTTCAACATATGTTTATGAAAAGTTATTAAATGTTAGATAGAGAAGATAATCATATTTATTGAGTCAGTATGATTTTGACATAAAATATATTAAATGAACACTAAACAAGGTAGTATATTTCTTAAGTACAAGACATCAGAGCTTCTCAATGTCACCTTTAAAAACAAATATTAGAGAAAATATATTTAAATTACAAGAAATTTATGCATGGTATGGAAAAGTAAAAACAAAATTAAAATATGAAGTAATGAGAATTCCCAAGTATGAGAGATATAATTTGGATAATGATGGATAATGATGGATTATTGAGATTTCAAAGAAGGACTTATGTACCACCAAATGAATAAATTTGTATGTTGATACTCAATGAAACACACAACATAGTATATATGGCCCATCTGAAGTGAAAAATATATACTCAGAATTAAAATTGTTATTTTGTTGTAGTGGAATGAAGAAGGACATACTATACTACATGTGTCTAGATGTATGGAATGCTAACAACAAAATACTCAGCATTGAACTCTAGTAGGATTATTGCAGCCACATGGAATACCATAATCAAAATGGGAAATTATTTCAACGGAATTCATTGTGGGATTGTCTCTGAAATCAAGAAGACATGAATCAATCTTATTAGTATTGGATACTTTGAATTTTATCGTATGAAAGAATACCTATTATGCACTAAAAATAACAAGAGTTTTTATCAATGAGATAGCGAGACTTCATGGAATTTTGAAAAAGATTACTTCTGATAGAGGTTTAGAATTTACAGGAATATTTTGGACTACTTTCCAAAAATCCTTGGGAAACAACTTAATTTTAGTATAACATATCACTCTAAAACAAGTGGACAAATAGAGAAAGTAATTCAAGTGTTAGAGGATATGTTGCATATGTACATAATGGATTAGCATAATCACTAGGAAGAGTATTTACCTATTATGGAATTTGGATATAATAGGAGTTATTGTGGTTCTATTAAGATGTTACCTTTTGAGTTTTTATATGTAAGATCCTATGTAACATCCCTCTCTGGCGCACTGAGCGAACTTATTTATTGAGGACACTTGCTCGCAAGTGATCCGGATAATTATGATATTAAAACATTTTTCTTTGATTATGATGCGTCATGGGTAGATGACATGTTGTTTTACTACATTGACATAGACAGGTGCTATTGACTCGGTTTTTCTGAGTGTGCAGGGTTTTGGACCCTGAGGATGAAGAGGCATCGATGGAACCCCTTGGACTCTGGATTGAGTCAGGGAGTGTGCTATTTGGTTTTGATTGATTTACTATGATATTAGTACATTTGAGATGATGATATGATGTGGACATGTTCTGACACGATTTGTTGATGATGCAGGCTTACGATAGCTTGTCGAACAGAATCACATATGGAGTAAAGGGGCAACACACGACTACCAGAGAGGTTTAGGGAGAGGTGTGGACAATAGCCTTGCCACAACCTACTAGCACTCCCGCCGTGGCTCGAAATGTAGATTAACGATTACCTGGTTCGAGAAGACCCACGATGTTGTCAGGGAAGACTACAATAGTCGCTCACGATGATTCTAAGGGGTGCGCAATAAGGTGAGGACCTTATTCTGTAGAAGCCCTTAGTCTCCCACAAGTTCACCTGGCAGAGTGTTAACTCCAGGGGTTATTGATGTCTACCAATCAGTCAAGAAGTGAGTGGCACCCTTGGACCACGTGGTGCATCCTGAAGGGCATGTAATGCAAAAGAAACAAAAGGGAGAGTGGAACCCTTGGAGCACATGGTGCGTCCTAAAGGGCACGTTGCGCAAAAGAAACAAAAGAGGCGAGTGGAACCCTTGGAGCATGTAGTGTGTCCTGAAGGGAACGTCGCGTTGATGATGATAAAGGAACTAATCTAGATGGCCCTAAGACAATCAACACTTTAAGAAAATTTAAAACAAATCCCCTAATTAAATGTCACCCAGTTCAGAATCTAAGTCCTAAGTCTAAAAACTTCCCTAGGGGTAAGGTTTTGTCTACCCTTGAGGAAATATCTATATAAAATAATAATAATAAAATTTAACTTAAAAACCCCTTTCGTAATAATTTGGTCTTCATAAATTTTGGGGTAAAATGAAGAGAGTAGGAAATTAAATAAAGTCGGTGGATAAAAAATATATATATAAAGAAGAAATTAATTATTTTTAACTTTTGATAGTTTTAAAGGATGTTGAATTAATAATAAAGGGGAAAAGGGGTTAAATTGCAACTGTCATTTTTAGCTCTAATAAAAGGGGGAAAGAGGGAAATTATAAAATTTAGGAAACTAGGGGATGGAGGTAACATAAAAAGGGAAAGAGGGGAACTTATGGTAAAAAGCAAGAGGTCAACTTAGTAAATAATCTGCATTTAAGAACCTTCTAAATTGAACTAAATTAACAACTTCATTTTAGGGAAAGTATTTAAAACCTATAAGGGAATCTAGGGACACCTAGGAGTAAATTTAGGAGTAACTCTAGGTGGGTGAGGGAAATGAGACAATTATTAATTTAAAGAAAATAATTAGTGCAGGAAAGTGAGGGATGGACGACACTTGTACGAAGGAGAATTATTAGAATATTTTTATTAAAACTTAAATTAAATGAGATTTAGGGAAAGTTTGGAAGTTCTAAAACTCTATAAAAGAGAGGAAGGATGAGGAAGTAGGGGATTGGCTGTGAGCGTAACGTTACGCTGTCAGATTAGTGACTTGACTGATTTACTTGTGGGGAGTTGGGATTTCCCAGCTCAGATAGGAGTGGTAGCTCGGCCTTGCGAGGCGAGCTAGGATCTAAACGTACCATCTAGATAGTGTGTGGCCCATTTGTGGCTCGGGGGTCTACGGGGGAAGAAAAGTACCCCTAGTGTTGGCTTGGAGGTACTGGTGTAGTCTCGACGGTCGACAGGCAGGAGCGGCACAAAGCGCTCAGACGTCATTCGAGGCGGGCGATAAGGCAACGGTATGCTCTTTTTTTTGGTAGAGTAGAATGCATATTTATTTACTTCAGCGATTATAATTGTGTTGTTGTAAAAACGTTAACTCAGCTATTGTAATTCGGTAATGGATGAAACAAAAATTAATTTGTACTTCATCTATTGCATCTATATCATTAAATGACTACCTCTGTTGAATGTCCTTGCTTGGTTGATGGTCATTGCGCATTCTAGTGTTTGATTACCTTTACGTATGGTTTATCCTTTCCCACAATCGAATCTTATCCTTTGCATTTTAATGATTTTCATTGACGAATATACCCGACAAACTTGCCCTTAGTTATCACACTTTTCACAATGCTGACCTATCATTCTAGGCTACAATCTATTTCATTATGATAGCGTTCTAGTTAATATTTTTATGTGTTATATGCATTTTCATCATTTATATTTATGGACCATATAGTAAGATAGCATTACCTTAAATTGTAGATGCCACTATTAGAGAGAATCATAATAGCATTGTTGATTTTATCAGACTGTCTCTGTTGATAGTTTTTTTGGCGGACTGCAATCCATAGATGTACCACCAATGATTTAAAAAAAAAAATCATAATGATTGATAGCAATTGTACCAACAAAATTTTTAATCCGCTTTAATTCGTATGACTGTGTTCCAACACCTTGAAACCCGTATCATAATTAACATAGGTTGTATTATATGTATTGCATGAATTAAAAGAAAAAAATAGTATATCGGGACAGTGATCCACCATTTAAACTATTGCCAATTTCCTTCTTATATTATCAATCATGTTCAAGGACAACGATACACATGAAACTATGAATTTTAGGTATGGCTGGAGTGACAACGAATTTATACACTTTCGGACAATGATTGGGTGTGAGTGCATTTCGATCATGCTGGCTTGGTCACTGTGAGTAAAATTCACTTGTTTTTCACCTGTCAATAGTATGGACTAGTTGTTTAATAGAAGCTTTGTGTTGTCTGTTTTTCCAAAACAAACATCAACTCTGATTGTTGTTACCGACCTCTGACAGGGTCTTATGGTTGAGGGCATGTTAAAGGTCGGCCAGCGGTTGTATCCTCCTGGTAGAAACTTTTACACATACACACAATGAGATTGTCCATGTAAGAAGTGGACGGACAACGTGATTTTTCTGAATTGACAAGAGCAATAATTCCACCAGAAAAACGCATTTTGTTCCATGGTTTGCCTGCATTTTTCTGCCAAAAACAACAGACACATGTTACCTTGGCTGCCTAGCAAGTTCTTGCCATTCTGAGACTGTGATATCATTTTTTCGAAGTTTGTTAGTTGCCCCATTCATTGACTAGGCTCTACTTGGAACTCGTGACTGAGACTGCATTGAAGATTTTACTGTTGTTTCCCTTGATACCTGGCGAAATCGTTGATGGATTCCTACAAATTTTAGACCTGGCGAATAGTTGATACCTGTACAGTGAATCCGTAATTTGTTGCTTAAATGTTACGGGTGTATATCTATGTCAGCGTCTTGCTTAGCGTTACCTGGCGTTGGGCCTTTATTTAAGTTGCGTTTTTTTTTTTTTTTGGAATGCATTTGATTTCTTAATACCAACTTATCTCCCCTTCATTAATTGCGACCTGCGTTTTCATTTAAAGTTGTAGTCATTTCTCGACAACTTACCATTTCAGACTGGCGCGTGTACCCATTTTTTTTAACTGACTGCTTGCTCCTTTATTACGCAACTCTTAGCTGACAAGTGGAAAGGGGTATCATGGTTTACACCGCAGTTATTTAACAATTTTTTTTTATGAACAGCCTCGACCGTAATAGCCTTGTGAATATGGTATGCAAACTGTTTAGGAACCCTTACCTTATTTTGGGCAGTTCTTATTTTAAGTTATTTTAGAAGGGTCATTCGGGTTAAATATCGATTAATTAAGACTCGTTGAATTGATGACTAACCTATTATTATCAATTAAGGATAAGGTTGAATGGTGACTTTAAGAGTCGTGTTTTTATCAAATTAGAATGGTTAGTTTAGATATGGAAATTATGTTGAGGTTAAATGGTTCATCTAGTTATATCTATTGATTTATTTAAGACTCGTTGAGTTAGATGACCATCATAATGATATTGATTAATGTGGATAGACAATGTTGAATTATAAATTTTAAAAGTTGTAATTATGAATAATCTAGACGTGTTAGTTCAGATGTGAATTGATGTTAATTGGAATATGTAAATATAATGTTCTTGCCATATAATACAATGCAATGTTAGTGCTGATAACATATAAAATGTAAGACCATTGTTATTTTATGTGCAATGTATTGTAATGTAAGGTCATTGTAATATATTGTTTTGAAATATGTAAATGTAATGTTCTTGCAATATAAATAAAATGCAATGTTAGTGTTGATAACATATGAAGTATAAGATCATTGTTATTTTATTTGCAATGTTATTGTAATATAAAAAGTAATGTCATGGTTATTATATTGCAATGTTATTGTAATTTTATGGTCATTGATGACATCTAAAATATAAGGTCCTTGAACTAAGTACCTTAAATTATTACGATTTAGTAAATGGGGATTTTGAAATTAGTTAATTTACATTATTTCAAGGTTGGGTTGGGTAACTTGTCAACTAATGGAAACGTAATGGAGTAAATCGATCTGTAATTAATGCTAATTGAGTCGTAGATAATGTCTTGTCTTAATCATGGTTGGTTGTTGTCGGAATCCTTCTGAGTTCCGCCATCTGTAGAGGACGTGGTCACTCTTTAGTCATTGTCGTTCTTGGTTGTAAACATTTTATTGCTTGGTCTGCTTGTGTCGGGTGGGATGTAGACACCTCCATGTTCCTCAAAACAGTCACCAACCCTGATACCTTAAATGGTTAAAATCGATGGGAACCTGGGTTTGAGCGTTGCTTATGTGTCTTGGAGGTCCTAACCATTGCAGGGTAGGATGGGCGGGTAGTCAGTCTTACTTATTTGTCGATTGATAGTCATTAAAGGCATGCAGTTACTTGATGTGTGTCTTAGGTCGTCATGTTGTGTTCGTCGTGGTTTGCGTCTTGTTCGTCATCGGGTGGCGACGCAGAGTCGAATGTGTTTATTTCCCTTATACACACATGCACACACATTTAAAATAAAATAAAAAATAAAAAATTATGAGGTTCGTCGACGTAATGAGGAGGTTCTTTACATATGGTATCAGAACCAGTTTCAACCTGCGACTTGGGATCGCTACGGCTTTCGTTGACATGATTTGATTATACTGTTTCTAATCAAGTTGATTCTGTGCATGTAGGTAATCATGGTTAGAGGACGCCGCGGAGGCAGACGACGGGATGCTAGGGGAGGGGGCACGAGGCCTCTAGTAGCATCCATGCCTGAGGGGTCTAATCCCCAAGGAGGCGAGCAGGTTCTCGGGTAGGAGAAGATAGAAGTTGGTGATGTCGTTGGAATGATGAGATCCTTTTAGTGCATGTCTGAGGCACTGATCAGTCGTTTGGACAGAGATGAGGCCACAGCGTCGGCGCTCGTTGTGGTTCCGTCGTGGGCAACGACCATTAATGGTAGAATTCACCGTGAACTCGAGAAGGTCAAATTTCCCGAGTTCTTTGGTGCCCCGGATGGCCCAACCGCCGAGGCATGGTTGGAGAACATGGCAATGTTCTTCGCACTTCGTGATTATACCTCCAACATGAAGGTCCGCAAGGCGCTCTTTCAACTGAAGGGGAGCACTCTTCTATGGTGGAAGACGCTCCTACCACAACTGAACATGGTCGTCGAATACGTGTCATGGGAACTGTTCAAGGAATGGTTCCGAGAGAGGTACCTTTTAGAGGAATTCATCGAGCATGAGCTCAATGAGTTCAACACCTTACGACAGGGAGGTCGTACGGTGCCCGAGTACGAGGCCCATTTTATGGAGCTGCTTCGGTACGCTCCGCACCTTAACACTGAAAAAATTAAGGTCAACAGGTTCGTGTTCGGCCTTAATGGAAGCCTACATGAAAAGGTTAGGATTTTGATGCCCCAAACCTTGCATGATGTCGTCTAGAAGGCCCTCATAGCAGAGGAGGATCTTACCAGTGGGGGTATGACCAGGACTCCAGTGAGACCAGCAAGGCAGGTCCCATATGGAACCCAGCAGCACCAGACACCAGCGAGACATATGCTGGGATATCGTGGCTTCCAGAGGGGATCCACTTTCACTACACCCCGGTGACCAGCACCTCAGCAGCGGACACCTTATCGGGGACCATTGCATCAGCAGCAGCGTTGACCGCAACAACAACAGTTTAGGCCTGTTCAACAGAATAGACCAGGGTTCCACACCGGTGGGCCATCATCTTCTACTTCGGGTACCAGGACTACTGGACCGAAGAAGGGGTGTTGGACATGTGGGGAGCCACACTACCAGCGCGATTGTCCTGTGGAGAGGACGAGAGCATCCGGATCAGTCGGACCCACTACCATGGGAGATATGGGCAAGGCCCATTAGATTCATGCAGCAGTGAATAACCCCCAGGAAAAGCACCAGTCGACTGTTCTCGAGATGACAAGTACCGTCACTGACCAGACCCTTAGTATTTTGATAGATCCTGGTGCTATCGAGAGTTTCATTTATGGTTCAGTGCTAAAGAGGATTAAGGTAAAGGAAATCAAACAACATGAGTTTAGCTTCATGGAGATGGCATCGAGAGCCAAACAGAAGGTTGGAGGAAAGGTTACGGGTTGTGCCCTTGACCTGGGAGAGTTTGTCATGAGGGCCAACTTGTACATCACGATCTTAGGATCTTATGATGTCATAATTTGTATGGATTGGTTGGAATCGCATGAGGCGATACTCAACTGTAAGACAAAATTGTTGAGCTTGGTCGATGATAAGGGACAGAGGCATGTGATTGTAGTTCGGAACCAGGGAGTTTCACTAAGGTTCATCTCTTCCTTACAGCTACGGAAGAGTATGCGCAAGGGGTGAAAGCTTTATGCGATCCTTGCGTTAAACGAGAAGGGAGTAGCGAAAGGTCTAGAATACCTTCCGGTGGTGAGAGAGTTTGCAGACATATTTCTTGAGGATTTACCTGGGATGCCACCGGAGAGAGAGTTTGAGTTTACCATACACCTAAAACCGGGGACTGAACCGATATCAAGAACGCCTTATCAGATGTCGACCCCGGAGTTACAAGAGTTGAAAATGCAACTGAAGGAGTTGCTGGACCTGGGACTGATACGTCCTAGTGTGTCACCATGGGTTGCACTGGTTATTTTCATACGAAAGAAGGATGGATCATGGAGGATTTACATTGAATACCGTCAACTGAACAAGGAAACGATCAAGAATCAGTATCCCTTGCCGAGAATTCATGATCTGTTCGATCAAATGAAGGGTGCGACGGTGTTCTCCAAGATCGATTTGCAATCAGGGTATCACCATTTGCGGATCAAGGAGGATGATGTCCCTAAGACCGCCTTTAAGACAATATTTGGACATTACGAGTTTACTGTTCTACCATTTGGATTGACAAACGCCCCAGGGGTATTTATGAGTTTGATGAATTTGGTGTTCCGTGAGTACTTGGACAAGTTCGTCCAAGTGTTCATTGACGATATTTTAAGTTACTCTTGTACGATGGAGGAGCATCAAGAGCACTTGTGCTTGGTAATACAGTGTCTGCAAGAGCACAAATTGTATGGGAAATTGTCCAAATGCTCTTTTTATCAATCGAGGATTCACTACTTAGGGCATGTCATCTTCGACGAAGGTATCATCGTGGATCCAACCAAGGTTGAGGCTATTATGGAATGGCCTGCACCGACGAATTTCATGGAAGTGCGTAGCTTTATGGGTTTATCAGGATACTATCGATGGTTTGTCAAGGGATTCTCGAAGATAGCAAAGGCGATCACAGAATTGTAGAAGAAAAATAAGAAGTTTGTTTGGACCAAGAAATGCGTGGAAGCATTTCGGAGGCTTAAGGAGTTGTTGACGATATCATCGATACTAAAGGTCCCTGACATGGACGCGGACTTCTTGGTATGCACTAACAAATCCAAGGAAGCTTTAGGCAGAGTCTTTATGCAAGATGGATGAGTGATTGCTTACATTTCGAGGAAACTGAGAAGGCATGAGGAGAACTACGCGATGCATGATTTGGAGTTATTAGCCATCGTATATGCCTTGAAGGTTTGGAGACACTACCTGGTTGGATGAAAATTTGAACTAAATACTAATCATTGTGGACTACAACACATTTTTACGCAAGGCGACATGAACGCGCGACAACAGCGTTGGTCAGAATTGCTTAGCGATTACGACTTTGAGATTACTTACATAAAGGTAGCAGTGAACCGAGTGGCGAATGCTTTGAGTCGGAGACCACACATATTTTTGGTGTTGCCTCTTCAGATGAATCTACGTGAAAATATTCTAAACTTACAGCGTGACGACGACTGGTACCAAGAGGTCGAGGGTTTTATCGGACAAAACACAATGATGGTACCACGATATGAGGGATTTTCATTTGACAACAATGGTTTATTGAGATTTAAAATTCGTATTTACATACCTCCAAATGACGAGTTGAGGATGTTGATCCTGAGTTAGGCTCATAGAGAAGTTTACATGGCTCACTAGGGAGTCACGAAGATGAGGGAAGACCTTAAACCCTTATTCTTCTAGAAGGGAATGAAGGCCGACATAGTCAACTATGTGGCCAGATGTCTAGAGTGTCAGTGGGTAAAGGATGAACATAGACACCCAGCAGGATTACTACAACCACATGCCATTCTGGAATCAAAATGGGAAGTTATTTCGATGGATTTCATGGTTGGATTGCCACTGACGGTGAGGAGACATGACTCAATTTTCGTAGTAGTAGACACTCTGATGAAGAGTGCTCACTTTATTCCTGTGTGTATGACGTATCAGGCACCTGACATTGCTATAGTTTTCATCAGTGAGATTGTGTGGCTGCATGGCGTTCCTAAGAGGATTATATCCGATCAAGGATCGGTGTTTACCAGACGATTTTAGACGAGTTTCCAAGAGGCCTTGGGAACCCAACTTAACTTTAGTACTGCATATCACCCAGAGACTGACGGGCAGACCGAACAAACAAACTAAACCTTGGAAGACATGTTGCGCATGTACGTGATGGACCAACAAAAGCATTGGGAAGAATTCTTGCCACTAGTAGAGTTCGCTTACAACAACAGTTACTAGAGCACCATTAAGATGGCTCCTTTCGAGTTTCTTTAC
>SNQJ01S0204208.1:2098-13092 GCA_010110895.2 Picea sitchensis
GGATGGAAGCACCAACTTCCAGTTACACAGGCTCCAACCTGTATAACAGAGAACACTTGTTCTCCCTAGCACCACCCTGCCACCCTAGTTTCTCTGGCTGCAACTAGATGGAAGCTACAACTTCCCGTGTTCAAGCTCCCACTTGAACCTCTGAGGACAACAGTCCTCCCGAGCACCTCCCTTCCACCCTAAAATATAAATGATAAAATAAACATTCAACTTTACAGATAAGTCTGTTCTTACCAATCTTTCTTTGTTCTGTAAATCTGGTCTTCTGCACACTATTCTGCTGCTCTTCTCTTCCTCTGTCTATTCAGTAGGTATGCTCTGCATTAACTCGTTCTCTCATTCTACTCTCCTTTTGCTCTTTCTGTCATTCTTCTCTTATACTCAATCTCCTCATGCGCATCCTTTCCTCTACTTTCCTTACAGTTTCATTCTTTCTCACATACAGAACAACCAACCCGACACAGTCTGGTTCATCTTCTTTTATACACTCGAACGTGACGATTCAACTTCCCAACTTCTTGGGCAAAATGACGACAACTGTCCAGCCAACCGAAACGCCAACTGATCAACAACTAATTTGCAATCATGAGTCCGTTTCACTAATGGATTTGTAACTGAAAGGTTAATCTGTGAGAAAGAACAGTAACCCTCCGATTACATTCAAGTTTTATCCACACCGTTGGATATGCGACGAGTAAATCTAGACGGTCAGTATTTGTGCTCTCAGATCTACGGTCGGGATTCGATTCCGGAGCCCCCTTGCCATTCTATCTTTAAGCGGAGGGAGGGGGTCCGGAATTGGGCGCGCATCTCTCGAGCGGTCATGATTAAAGTGTCCAGATCAACGACTCTCATGCGATTCTGGACCCCCTTTGCCTTTCTATCTTTAATACGGGGGGCGGGTCCGGAATGGTGGAGTATGACGAAGGGCCCCACTCCTCTCGTGTCACCTTCTGTGTCGTTCTCCACCTGACCGTCCGACAAGGCTCGAATCCTCCTTGTCTTCTAACATCTGTCCATCTCTCGCTGAAGTGACCAAGGGCTGTGACCAATGTGACTAGTCCTCGTGACCGCAACCTTACACCCTTTCATGGCTACTCCTATCGGAGTTTCGACACTTGCGCTGTCAAAAGGCGCATGTCTTTAGGATTCCCGATATCCCGATGCACGTCCTGTTCGCCTAGCCCCGTCTGGCTACGCTCTGGTCCACATGACAGTCATACCACATGACTGCATCCATACCTCTTGTCGAGGTTTCGGGGTTCGCAGGTTTGCAATGCAAAGTTTTCACAACCACGGAATCCCCGATATGCCGATCCCCAATGTGCCGGTCCTCCGATGGTTCCCGGTCTCTTCCTCTGTTGTGATGACAGCTGTTCCCCAATAGTTCCACCTTTGGCCCACACGACTTTCCTATCGGGATATCGCGTATCGCGATTTCGCGATATCTGATGCCATTGTTCACGGGACTCGTGAAACTCCGATTCCCGATTCTCCGATGAAGAAAATCAACGGTCCAGATCTCATTCTTGCTTTAACGGCTGCGATTAAATCGCGAAATCGCATATCACGATTTCGGGGTTCTTGTTGTCAAGTGAATTGGACATTTCAAAGTCATGATCCCTGATTCTCCGATGAAGCCTCCTGTCAAGCTTCTCCCGGTGGCGCCCGATCGCTGCCATGCGTCCTTCCAAATGGACGGTCCCGATTATGTCGGGATTTCGAGACTTTCAATATCCTGGTTCTCATGACCTTGAGAACTTCGATCTCCCGATGGGTGATATCCCGATGACAACTCCTCGTGTCGGGACTGCTCTTCTTGCTCCCGAGGCTTATCTCCCTCGCAACTTCTGCAGATCTGACGACTGTCGGCGACCCTGCACCAAATCTAACGGCTCTCGTTCTTTCAGGAAGTTTGAATGGGATCGAACGATCACTGACTCTTCTCCTCCCAATTATTGTTGCGCTGCTATTCATTGCTGTTGTACTCAAGCCATCACTACAACCACAATTGTACTTGCCATCAATGACAAGTATACACTGCTTGTTCGATGTCTGTTACATATTTACCAACACCCGGTAACTTGGGGTTTTGAAAGGGAAAAGGCTAACAACACAAAGACGAAGTTCCCCTTCACAGATTACTGCCAATTAGATAGTCCCGGCTAAACAACCAATAATAAAGTATAACAAAAGAAGAGGAAAGCACCTGCTTGAGACAATACAACAAGGAAACTGATACGTGCAATCTTGGTTAGTACTTCATATAAATCAATGACTATCTGATATTCAATATGAATAATTTAAAAGGTAAATGTTGATGAATTCAATGTTTACAAAATAACAATGGCATTAATATCACCTCATCAATAAATACTTGAATGATACGACATTCAATATAACAAATAACTTCTTAACACAATTAATGCCTTCAACTACCATTCAATTACTCAAAAGTCAAAACGTTGCTGCAATAAAGATGAAATATTCAATGATGATGTCAACAACTTAGGGTTAGTAAGTTAGTCTAGGCTAGGGTTAGTGTAGTTAGGGTTTCAATTTCAAAAGGTTTGAGAGTGCTTGGATTCAATTCTACTTCAACGTTGGAGGTCTTGGGATTAGTGCCTTAGGGTTAATGGAGTCATAGGTGAAGAACACAAAAGTTGAAGGAGAAGAGATTTTAAAGGACTAGAGGGATAAGTTTTGAAGTGTTGCTAAAGCAGGGCTCCAAAATCATAACCCTAGGGGAGAGAGGCTCACAAAGGTGTTGCTAAAGCAAGGCCTCGTACTCTCTCCTCCTTCCCGGCAAACAACTAGCTCAAATGAAAAGCAAAGTCAAGACAACAGGGTTTAAAGAGGGAGAGTGTTGCTAAGGCAAGGCTCTTTCATCAAACCCTAAAAGAAAATGGCCCTAGGTGTAGATAACCTAGGTCTGGGACGTCCTCTTCCTCTTGAAGTCAAAAGGTATGACTAGATTTAAGGGAAGAAAAAAAAGGCGTGTAGCTATGGTTAGGCTCTCTTCTTCTTCTTCAATGGCTAAAAGTTTTTCTATTAGGGGACATGAGACAACGACCTACTTGTGTGTTTGTCCCCTAGGGTTTTGATTCAACAATATTTATAAATAGATGCAAGAAATTAAACTACAACTATTCAATCAAGAAGTTTTGCAGAAAAATACTTACAAATTATCAAGAAAATAATCATGCAAACCCTAGTTGTAACACCTTCCTTCAAGAAAAACACCATAGAATGCCAAAACTCTCTTCCTTAAACAAGTGCACCTTCCTCAAATAAGCCAATAACCCAAATGGGGCGCAAATTTCAGACCCCACTATGTGGTGAGTGAAAGATATGATAAAATGAGGCGAAAACTCCTCAATATATACTGTATCAATGACCTAAATTAACTTTTAGGTCATAAAAAGGACGATAAGGCCATAATGTCAAAATCATACTGTTTCTACATTAAATTGTCAAATTAAAACCCTAATTGAGAAAAAAGTGAGACGTCACCCCTTCCGAGGGAGACGTTAGCCCTTTTTAGGGAAAATGCAAAAATAAAGAGAAAAACGTTAGCTCTCTTTGGGCCTCTCCATCATGCCACATGTGCCAACTGTCCTATCAAACTACCACATGCTCAAGATGACGTCATGAGATTATAAGTGACGTCTTGGGCCATCCAGGGCAAACATTTCACTGAAAGTGGGTCAATCCCCCTAGGTCGGGCTCTGCTAAAGTGCCTCTGATGGAACATCCTCTTCTTCTTTGGTGCAAAACCCTGATCAACCACCGTCCTGTCTCTGCCCGCTGATGGGGTCTCATCATCCATCTGGTGGGCTCTTCATCCCCATGGAGGTCCGAACTGATCATCTCCCCATGTGTACCGATCCAAATGGTACTTGTCCGTCGGGCATGGTCCTGCACATCAAAAGCTACGCCCTCCATGGGCTCATTAGTCACAGGGATCATAGAAATGTCAATCAAATTTCATCATTAATATTATTAAATGTATGCATAAAACCCTGATACATCGGTCAATAGCTCAAATATATTACAAAAACCTACAATACAAGATTGGAGGAAAAGGCAAGACATCATATTGGGCTAGTATCCACAAGAAAAGGAAATTTTCCAGGAGGATTTTATCCGAGCCATGTAAGTGAGGTGATGTGGCTAGGGGGTGTCCAGACATGTGGGTGAAGTGAGAACCAAGGATTCATAATGTTATCTGTGGGTGCCTTTGTAGAAGGTGAGCTGTACCTGTCATGGATGCATTTTTTCCAAGCCCATTCTTGCCTTTATTCTTTTCTTGCTTTATTTTCTTATTTGCTTTTTCTTCTTCTTTTTCTTTTCATTCAAGGGCTAACCAGAGGACACTGCCTTGGCATGGTGACCATAGATGACAGTGTTACCCACAAGTACTTTCACAGAGATGAGAAGGCTGGCTCGTGATGAGACCCCCTTTCCCTTGGCCATGCAACCAAAGGTCATTGCCCTAGCGTGGTAACCATATGGTGGCAATGTCATACTGCTAGGTACCCATGAACCTAATAGGTTTTCTTGTGATGAGACCCCCTATCCTTTGACTAGGTCTTGTTTGTTATTTTCTGGGTCCCTCCTGTTTCTTGCTGAGAGGCTTTTTATTGCCTTCTCGAGGATCCCTAGGCGAAGAATCTCGAGGTTTCATTTCCAGGCTTTTATCTTTTACCAACTTCTTTTACCTTCTGGGCCTTTATCCCCTTCTTCCTGCGAGATAAGGTGCAACCCTACAAACAGGTCAAACCAATGCCCAGACAAGGGGAATGGGATAAATGAGCGGGAGATAAGATGAAACAATGGTGCTATGATGGGAGCAGACGAAGGCTCTTCAGAAATCCCTCCAGTGGCAAACCAAGACCCATGGGCACAGGCTTGCTAGGGCATCCTGTCAATTTCCCCAAGCATGGTCAAGTGGGATAATGTAATATCCAAGCAATCGTTAGAGATAAAAGGAATCAAATGCATATATTTAAAGGTTTCAATGATCAAAGTGACACATACCATGATACCTGGACCAATTACCTTATGGAGCAAGAACCTCTTATGATACAAGACCAAGCCGATGGTGATGGACGCTGCTGCTGCTGACAAGATGAAGTTGATGGAAGAAGAAAAGGATGGGCCCTCCAGGGCCATGCTCAGGTCAATCATGCTCTCGGTACTCCATGTCTAGGACCCGTGGGCCTCGAGACATGATCTCCTAGTTATCCCTAAAAATTGGGGATAACATATGGCTCCAACTCGGGGACATGTGCTCACCGTAGAGTGCATGAGAACCTCAACATCTCTGGCATAACCTGCAGACCTGCTCAATCTTGATAGGGCATTAGTAAAAAAATGGGGTGGTAATGCCACCCCAACATAGATAGACATATATATAGATTGAAATAAAACAATCAATAATGCAAATGTGAATGTAAAGAAAAGTACCTACCTTTACTTACCTGTTGGCTGGATGTTCGATGTATTCAAACGACCAGTTTAGCCAATCCAACAATGTCCCACGATACTTGCCTTTGTGCTTCATAATAAACCAAAATAGTGACAAATCAAGCACAAAAATGTCATGAGTTAGAATATATATCATATCATCAGAAATCTCAAAGTCTAACTCATGGAGGCAGGTGGGAGGGATAAAATCCTGCTGAGTCCATCCCTGAGGAAAGTACTCAATCCACTTCAAGAAAGGGTCATGAAAAGTGCAAGTTTCAGAAAACTGACTCAAAGGGCCTGCAAACTGGCTACCTAGGACACCCTCATGCTCTGAAGTCAAGGAAGGGATCGACAAAGATCTAGCAGATCACTGACAAACTATCAAGGGAAAGTTGAAAAATTGGGATAACTGACTCAAACTTGCAGTACCCAACCAACCCTTGGAGTCTATGGTTTCCCTAAGAGGAAACTCAACATAAAAAATATACTTCCCAACTACACCTTTAATGGAAAAGCATGGTAAAGTAATAACAGGTGGTTGCAGTGAAAAGTTATGAGAATCCCTCTTTAGGCAAACGATGTTCTTACTTGTATCAAAATCCGAGCATAGTGGTGGTTGATAGTCATCTTTATGGAGAGAATCCAGGTGCTCAGAGGGGTACTCATCAAAACCCTTAAGGTAAGATTGAAAATCATCATGAAAACAAGGTACTAGGTCATCCTTGGGTGTTTGAAGAATACGGGTAAAAATCTCATTTCCTTGTTGCCACTGATCAAGAGTAATCTACTGTGACAATTCTAAAGGCAACACTCGGAAATGACTCTCAATGTCATAGATGGGATCCATGTCATAACCAACTATATCCCATCTACGTCTCCCAACACGTATGAACTCATCAATGTTATCAACTATGTCACTATCTGTGTCATAACATGCGGGTTTTGAAAAATTCAAGGACACAATTATTTCCTCCTTATCTCCCCCATCATAAAGTAGAGAAGCATCAAAGTCTTGGGGAGGAGGGAAACTTACTGTTTCTTCTTGTGCAGGAGCTTTGAGGACTTTGGTGTTTTCATCATGCGTTATTTTTTCATGCTCATGGACTGCTTCTTTGTCTTTGATTGTACAACAAGGAATATTCATTTTGTTCAAGGCTTTCATTTCTCCATTTTCTGAATCATGGAACAAGGTGTCATTGGAATCCTGAAAAGGAAAGCAACTAACCTCATCGTCCTTTTGTAGTGTAGGAGAAACAGGTTCTTGGATTGCTTCATCAGAGGGAGGGGCATAGGTTCATACTTCATCATTTTTGTTGGGTTCCATCTCCTCAGCCATGTCTTCAACAATCCCTTGTTGAATGATGGTTTGTTCCCCTTCTTCCTGGAAATCATCAACGAAGTTTTCATGGGAAAACAAACTTTCCATACTAAGAGTACCTGAGGTGAAGAGATCTTTTATCCCGGATAAGGAGATGTTTCGTTCAATTCCTATAGCCATGTCGTAAGCTTCATCGAGTGTCCTTGGGCCCCTTTTACTGAGGGGCAAGCCTAGGTGTGCCAGGATCGCATGGGTATAGAGATGGACAATATACTTGTCTTTAGGATGATGGCTTCTAGGAATATGACATAGAGTGCCCTCAAACCTACTCTGGAAGTCAAATAGCATTTCATTCTCAACTTTTTTTATATGCTTGAATCTTTTTAACAGTACTGAGATGTCCCCCTATCTTATGCCCCATTCTTTGAGAAAGACTTGTTCTAGCTGGTTCATGGAGGTGATGCTAGCATCGGGAAGATCATCATACCATCTTTTAGCATTCCCGTGAAGACTGGTGGGAAACATTTTCATCACTACATCTTCGACATCATCATCGACAGGATGGAGTCCAAAATAATAATAAAAATTATTCACATGAAAGTCAGCTCTTTCCCCATCGCTACCAGTGAATTTAGGGAGCCATATTTCTTCTATTGGGGGTATTTTTCATGGGTATCCCGAGATTTTTCTCATGTCTAAAGGCTTGTAGCTCCCGGGATCCCACTGTGAAGTCATTGTTGGCTTCGTCATCAATGGAGTCGCCAGATAATTTCCTTGAAATTATCAAAAGATAAGGGAAAACACCCTAGTGGAGTCGCCAGGTAAGTTTGTAAGATACGACATCTAGAGGCAAGGCTTACCGAAAAGTGTCGTCTGAGGAGAATTGACTCAGTGTTCCTCAGCAACGGTGCCAAAATGTTCTCACACAATTTGTAGACACAAGAAAGGCTAAGGAGTGGTAGGTCAAACTAGCGAAACATGAACCTTCCCCACCCAATGTCACCACAATGGGGAGGTTCTTTCTATTTAAGGAGGCTAGGCCCAGGGGAGACGTCCCCGGTAACCTGGGGTTTTGAAAGGGCAAAGGCTAACAACACAAAGACGAAGTTCCCCTTCACAGATTACCTCCAATCAGATAGTCCCGGCTAAACAACCAATAATAGAGTATAACAAAAGAAGAGGAAAGCACCTTCTTGAGACAATACAACAAGGAAACTGATACATGCAATCTTGGTTAGTACTTCATATAAATCAATGACTATCTGATATTCAATATGAGCAATTTAAAAGGTAAATGTTGACGAATTCAATGTTTACAAAATAACAATGGCATTAATATCACTTCATCAATAAATACTTGAATGATACAATATTCAATATAACAAATAACTTCTTAACTCAATTAATGCCTTCAACTACCATTCAATTACTCAAAAGTCAAAACGTTGCTGCAATAAAGATGAAATATTCAATGATGACGTCAACAACTTAGGGTTAGTAAGTTAGTCTAGGCTAGGGTTAGTGTAGTTAGGGTTTCAATTTCAAAAGGTTTGAGAGTGCTTAGATTCAATTCTACTTCAACGTTGGAGGTCTTGGGATCAATGCCTTAGGGTTAATAGAGTCATAGGTGAAGAACACAAAAGTTGAAGGAGAAGAGATTTTAAAGGACTAGAGGGATAAGTTTTGAAGTGTTGCTAAAGCAGGGCTCCAAAATCATAACCCTAGGGGAGAGAGGCTCACTCTGGTGTTGCTAAAGCAAGGCCTCGTGCTCTCTCCTCCCCGACAAACATCTAGCTCAAATGAAAAGCAAAGTCAAGACAAGAGGGTTTAAAGAGGGAGAGTGTTGCTAAGGCAAGGCTCTTTCATCAAACCCTAAAAGAAAATGGCCCTAGGTGTAGATAACCTAGGCCTGGGACGTCCTCTTCCTCTTGAAGTCAAAAGGTACGGCTAGCTTTAAGGGAAGAATAAAAAGGAGTGTAGCTATGGCTAGGCTCTCTTCTTCTTCTTCTTCAATGGCTAAAAGTTTTTCTATCAGGGGACATGAGACAACGACCTACTTGTGTGTTTGTCCCCTAGGGTTTTGATTCAACAATATTTATAAATAGATGCAAGAAATTAAACTACAACCATCCAATCAAGAAATTTTGCAGAAAAATACTTACAAATCATCAAGAAAATAATCATGCAAACCCTAGTTGTAACACCTTCCTTCAAGAAAAACACCATAGAATGCCAAAAATCTATTCCTTCAACAAGTGCGCCTTCCTCAAATCAGCCAATAACCCAAATGGGGTGCAAATTTCAAACCCCATTATGTGGTGAGTGAAAGATATGATAAAATGAGGCTAAAACTCCTCAATATATACTGTATCAATGACCTAAATTAACTTTTAGGTCATACAAACGCCGACAAGGCCATAATGTCAAAATCATACTTTTCTACATTAAATTGTCAAATTAAAACCCTAATTGAGCAAAAAGTGAGACGTCACCCCTTCTGAGGGAGATGTTATCCCTTTTTAGGGCAAATGCAACAATAAAGAGAAAAACGTTAGCCCTCTTTGGGCCTCTCCATCATGCCACATGTGCCAACTGCCTTGTTAAACTGCCGCACGCTTAAGATGATGTCATGAGCTTATAGGTGACATCCTGGGCCATCCAGGGCAAACGTTTCACTGGAAGTGGGTCAATCCCCCTAGGTCGAGCTCTGCCAAAGTGCCTCTGATGGAACATCCTCTTCTTCTCCGGTGAAAAACCCTGATCAACCACCGTCCTGTCTCTTCCCCTTGATGGGGTCTCATCATCCATCTGGTGGGCTCTTTAGCCCCATGGAGGTTCGAACTGATCATCTCCCCATGTGTACCTGTCCAAATGGTACCTGTCCGTCGGGCATGGTCCTACATATCAAAAGCTACACCCTCCATGGGCTCATTAGTCACAGGGATCATAGAAATGTCAATCACATTTCATCATTAATATTATTAAACGTATGCATAAAACCCTGATACATCGGTTAATAACTCAAGGACATTACAAAAACCTACAATACAAGATTGGAGAAAAAGGCAAGACGTCCTATTGGGCTAGTATCCACAAGAAAATAAAAGTTTCCAGGAGGATTTATCCGCGCCATGTAAGTGAGGTGATGTGGCTAGGGATGTCCAGACATGTGGGTGAAGTGAGAGCAAAGGATGCATAATGTTATCTGTGGTGCCTTTGTAGAAGGTGAGCTGTACCTGTCATGGATGCATTTTTTCCAAGCCCGTTCTTGCCTTTATTCTTTTCTTGCTTTATTTTCTTATTTGATTTTTCTTCTTCTTTTTCTTTTCATTTAAGGGCTAACCAGAGGACACTGCCTGGGCATGGCGACCAGAGCTGACAGTGTTACCCACAAGTACTTTCACAGAGATGAGAAGGCTGGCTCATGATGAGACCCCCTTTCCCTTGGCAAAGCAAACCAAAGGTCACTGCCCTGGCGTGGTAACCAGATGGTGGCAGTGTCATACTGCTAGGTACCCATGAACCTAATAGGATGGC
Organism: Picea sitchensis; assembly: GCA_010110895.2. Taxonomy (NCBI): domain Eukaryota; kingdom Viridiplantae; phylum Streptophyta; class Pinopsida; order Pinales; family Pinaceae; genus Picea; species Picea sitchensis. The sequence continues at coordinate 12,435 of SNQJ01S0204208.1, forward strand.
TCGTGATGAGACCCCCTATCCTCTGACTAGATCTTGTTTGTTATTTTCCAGGTCCCTCCTGTTTCTTGCAGAGAGGATTTTTATTGCCTTCTCGGGGATCCCTGGGTGAAGCTTCTCGAGGTTTCATTTTCAGGATTTTATCTTTTACCAGCTGCTTTTACCTTCTGGGCCTTTATCCCCTTCTTCCCGCGAGATAAGGTGCAACCCTACAAACAGGTCAAACCAATGCCCGGACAAGGGGAATGGGATAAATGAGCGGGAGATAAGATGAAACAATGGTGCTATGATGGGAGCGGACGATGGCTATTCAGAAATCACCCCATTGGAAAACTAAGACCCATGGGAACATGCTTGCTAGGGCATCCTGTCAATTTCCCCAAGCATGGTCAAGTGGGCTAATGTAAGATCCAAGTAGCTGTTAGAGATAAAAGGAATCAAATGAACATATTTAAAGGTTTCAATGATCAAAGTGACACATACCATGATACCTTGACCAATTACCTCATGGAGCAAGAACCTCTTCTGATACAAGACCAAGCCGATGGTGATGGATGCTGTTGATGACAAGATGAAGCTGATGGAAGAAGAAAAGGATGGGCCCTCTAGGGCCATGCTCAGGTCAATCCTGCTCTCGGTACTCCATGTCTAGGACCTGTGG
>SNQJ01S0204209.1:8298-22970 GCA_010110895.2 Picea sitchensis
CAGTTGGAGAAGGTGGGTGGCCACCAATATCCACCTGGATCACCGTATTAATATAAAACAATCTTAAACCATAGTTGGCATGGAGCTCTATATATTAAACAATACACAAACAACCATTAATTACCTTATACTCCACTAAACATTCATTAGATTACAGTGCAAACAATTCCACTCATAGACACCAGAATTCAAACATGACAACATACACAAAAACTCATAATTTACCCTGGAAACCCAAATGAGAAAAAACATCATTTTAACTTCGGATAGGCTCTTTATTCAACGATGGGAAAGTTACAGGCACTCAGGTGCATTTATATGCTACTCAATGACATTTGGGCAGACTCTTTACACCATTCAAATCCAAATAACCCCTTTTGCATTATGGTAAAATATAATATAAAGGACTAAATCGACTGGGAGGATAATTGGAAGGTGAGGCATCCCCAATGCTTCAACTTCTCTCCAATTTGTTTCTCATTATTTTATTTTTGTGTTTTTCTTTTCTCCCACATGGAAAGGTCTCATGAAAGTTTCATTACTCCTTCAAGTACAACAATATGTTGTCTGAATTTACATTCATTACATACAGAAATGGAAATCAATCATGATGACATTGGGCCCTTCATGTCAACAAATTGATCTCTTTTTTCTTCTATAGCCTTTAATTTTTCATATATTGATCACATTAGAGCCTGTGTTGATATCCAATTGTTCTTTTCAGATATGATTTGAATCAACTTAGGAACCTTTTTACTCAATGAGGGATTGATTGAGAATCCAATATAATATCAATGGCCCTTTTATCAAATTTCAATTAGAAATTTCTAGTTGTGATCAATAATATTAAAAAACAAAACATGTCAAAATTCTGAGTTTAAAATGAGAAGGTTTTTATAATCACGAGGAAACATTCAACCCTTTTGATTTCGGTTTCATGTTGTAATATCATTGACTTATTTCCCTATGTCATAAGCACACACCAACAACTATTTTCTCTTTTTCATTGAAACAATGTCAGTCGAGCATTGTAACACAAACAAGCATCTAGCATAAAAGTGGTCAACAAACCAACACATGGAATCCTTTTCCATATAAATAGTGTTTCCATCATGTCATAACACCAACGACCCTTTATCAAAAAATTGGACAACAAGCCTACATGTGGAATCCTTTCTTGTTGGAGTTATGTCGGCATAGGGTCAAAATACCAACAACAACTATAATACCTCATTTTTTACCCCAAAATATGAATGTAAATGTAATGAATAGATGGATGTAATAGAAGATAGTATGTGAATTGTCATTGTACATTTGATTATAATATAAAATCCCTAACAGTTGCAAAGGAAGAAGGACTAAAAATGCATGGCGGGATATGATTACATAAGTGGGGGAAGTGAAATGGGCTTAAGGTAAGATAACCTTAGTGACTAAAAACCTTAGTTAGTGTTATATCCTAAAGTATTCAACCTTTTATTTTTAATCCTTGATTATTAACATTGATGTAATTTATCCTAAGCTTGGGATTATAGTTGATACATGGGATTTTCATGAAGGCCACTCAGTTAGTGAAGGGAATGCAAACATAGTGTTGGGAATTTGAGCATGTAAGGGTATCATTATGATGATTATTGTTGTGATAGTATGAATTATGGTATGGGTGTGATGGTAGTATGGTACTTTGTGGTGTACCTTCATGCAATATTTTGTTGTTGTCAATGTACTTTTGGTAATGATTATTGTGATACTGTGAGATGAAAACCTATCCTACAACTGAGAATCCTTGGAGTGCTAGTGTTATAGCATAAATTTCCACACCTATGCATTTGTGACTTGACCTTACCCCTTTTCCTAGCTGGCTAAGTAAAACCCCAAGCTTTCCTATTCAAGTCATCTAAAAAAATTGACATTTTTTATATCCATGAGTTTCCCTTATGAAACACATGGACATATGCGCCTTGCAATGTTGTAGCCTAGGAATTCCCTCAAAAATCATGAAAAATAAAATAATTCCAATTTTTCATGTGGGTTTTTTGGTTGGGCTCACTTCCCAACATCCCCATTCACATACAAAATAGATTCCAACTTACCTAACCCCTTGGGAAATATATAAATGCACCATTGAGGGATAGAATGAGGAAAAGTCTTTTGGTGAAAGGTTATGCTGTTGAAATCTAGCAAGCTTCCCTATTCCTTTTATCCTCTAAGTATCATCCCCCAACATGGAAACTCATTTTCTAGTGTTTATTCCTTATTATATAGTCATAAGGTGTCTCCTTATCCTTATTTGGCTATCCAAAGAAGAGCCTCATCGCTGAGTAGATTCTTGAAGGATCTATGGAGGAACCTGGGAAGTTGGCTCCAAAGCAGTTCCAGAGGTGAGTCGGGTTGTAACTAACTTTGATATTTGGTGTTAATAGAAGAGTTCTCTTTCCCTCCAATTTTGTGTTCATTGCAATATTGTATGTTACCATTTTTCATACTTTCTTTGGATATAATATATGATATATATGATACTTGATTACATAACTACCTCATTGCAACATTTTTCTTGATTTCATTTTGCAATATTGTTCCAACAAAGGTTAGGAGCACTTCGAAAAGTAGGAGTGAGGATCAACATTGAATGAAGGGTTTAAGGTGCACACTTTCTCCTTCTCTCTTTCCTTACTCTCTCCTAGAGAAAAGTAGTTAATTTTTATTTTTCACATTTGTTTGTGAGGGAATATTTCAGTCTTATCAATCTGGTCTCGATCTATTGTGACTTGAACAAAATTCACGAGGGAAATATTTCGTCAACACCCAGTAGAAAGATTCCATGATCATCCTATGTTGGAGCACTAGAAGGGAATTGGGATAGCCTGAGGGACTATTTAGAAAATAACATGATCTCATTCCTAGTGTTGTATAGGCTAAGAGGGAAGAGTGTTGATATATTGGGATAGTTGTAGAGGGGTTTCTTTCCTATAATATTTTTCTAGTTTGCAGGGTTGAGTATGAATATTTAGAACCTAACTATGGAACCCTTGTGAATTTATAGCCTTGGATTAGGAGTATCCCCTATCATAGAAAGATTGAATGTGGAAAAGATACTAAGGCTATGAGGAACGTCCTTCATTTTCAATCAATTGGAGGATTACTTTCACATAATATAAGTAATTTGATTATGTCATGAAATAACATGTTTTTATATTTGCATTCTTCATTTTACTATTTTCTAGTTTGTTTAGTTATGTGTGTATGGATCATTTAGTTTGTATAGTTATGAATGAAAACAATGTAGGAATGCATGCATGTCTTAAGATTAAATTGAATAATAAGGTTGTTGTAGATTTTGTTACACTAGTGAATTCTACAGTTAGCTAGAGGAAACAATTTTGGTATCAAAGAGAAAACTTTATGGTGTTTTTGAGGTATCTCATAGCCTCAATAGTGTATAGGGGTTACTAGGTATGTGATATTAACATGTAGACACATGTGGTTTTCAAAATTGAGAAAAGTACTAATGGTAAAAAAATTCAACTTATTTATGATGAAATACTTTCAACATTGAAATATTCATTTTCCCAACATGATTACGACCAAACTAGTGTTGGTGTCAAATAAAAAATTGTACCAATAGTAGTGGTGCATGCATGCATCTCAAAAGAGAACATAACAATAGCACTCATCAACCAATGTAAAAAAGATCCATATTATCTATCATAGTGTGTAATGCATCCATGCACTATGTTATTGGTAGTTGAAATGCTTAAAATAAACAAGAAGTCATTTAAAACATAATTTGGAAGTGAAAATAAGCACAACCATAACATGAATGAAAAATGTATTTGTAGAATTTGGATGACTCACCAATTGAACAACTCAATGGAACCTCTTTGGTGAACTCAATTATTTTATACAAAAAGATAACTTTTCACTTAGAAATGCAATTATGCTCTTATACAAATAGTACTTTTGATCTCTGCCACAAGGAACAATGCATGTATCCTACAAGAGAACATAGCAATAACACCCATCAACCACTATAGGGAAGATATTTATTATCAATAGTAATGGGCACTATTATCACTAAGCAAGAGGAGGATAAACTAGAATTCAATTTCCATAGGATCACCATAGGAAGGTTTGCAATCTAAGCTTGAAATTTTTGACAAACTAATCAAATTCACTTATGTACAATATATAAAGTTCATTGTAACATAATATTCAATTTCCATTCAAGATTCTGCAAAAAAAACAAATCTTTAGAGAATAATTTTGTCTTTCTAGGGACCTTGAGACAAAGACAAATGTCAATGCTCTTGTTAGAAAGGAAAGTTTGTTATTATACAAATAACACTTTTAGTCTCCACTGCAAGGCATCATTCATGCATATCCCAAGAACACATAGCAATAAAACTCATCAACCAATGTAGAAAATATCCCTATCATCTATCATAGTGAGCATTATTATCACTAAGAAAATGGAAGATAAAAAACAAATCAATTTCCACTTGGTATCCATAAGAAGCTTTGCAAACTGACCTTCGACTTTTGTATTTAATAATACTTCACACAATATCAATTAACGTCCAAGTTCCATTTTCCATGCAATCTTGCATAATTCATGCATACACTATGCTATTGGCAATTGAAATTCTTAAAATAGACAAGAAGTCATTCACAACATAATCTAGAAGTGAAAATATACATAACCATAACATGAATGAAATATTATTTGTAGAATTTGGATGACTCACTAGCTGAATAACTTAATGTCTATTATTTTCCAACTCGATTCTCTTATACAAAAAGGATATTTTTTCTTAGAAATACATTTATACTCTTATACAAATAGCACTTTTTGTCTCTACTACAAGGCACCATGCATGCATCCCACAAGAGCACATAACAATGACACCCATTAACCACGGTAGGGAAGATCCCTATTATCTATCGTAATGGGCACTATTATCACTAAGCAAGAAGAGGGTAAACAAGAAATTTAATTTCCATAGTATTTCCATAGAAAGGTTTTCAAGTTGAGCATAGAATATTTATAGTACTAAACGGTTTCTTTAATAGCACTAGTTTGTTTTCTTCTCTTAGAAAGGAAATTCTTCTCTTACAAAAAAAACACTTGCAATCTCCACCACAAGGCATCATGCATGCATCCCATAAGAGAACATAACAATATTACCCATTCACCACTATAGGGAAGATCCCTCCAGAACTAAACCTTTGTCCACAAAATCTTTACAAAATAAACATGCAACATACAGATAACTAAACAAGCAATAATGGCTTCAAAGGATTGAGAAACCAAGTCGATATAAAGATATTATGTGAATATAAGTAGAATAACAATAACACTTTCAAAACACTAACTAGACATATTCATAGTGTATCTTATTTTAATAATTTTAAGAAAACAAGATAATATTTCCAGGCCATAGCATGGCTTGTAAAAAAATGTGGAGAAGTGACAGAAAAGAAATTATTGACAATGATTGGTGCCAAAGTATAATTCTACAATCAAATTCGCCATAAAAAATGAAAATTTCTTATACTTTGTCTTTTTCAATCTACATTATAAACTAATTATTTGGCATATACATAATAAGGCTCACCTAGAACACAATGATTAAGATGAGTGGGCTACGAAACACCAAGTTTATACCACAACTAAACCCTCATCCACATAATCCTTGCAAAACAAGCATTATACATATTGTATATTCACATAATAACAATAGCACTCTCTAAACACTATTTGACAATATTACTATTGTATCATTTTTTAATAATCTTAAAGAAAACAAGATAATATTTTCATGTCATAGCTTGGTTTGAGCAATATTAGGTTTTTAGGCCTAATAAATTAATTGGGTGTCAACATATTAATTGAAAATAAGAAAAATAACAATAGTAATCAACAAATGTAGAAAAATGACAATGAATAAATTATTGACAATGACCTCGTGCCGAAGTATAATTCAACAATAAAATTTTCCATAAAAAAATAGAGTTTTCTTTTTCTTTTGTCTTTTGAAAACTACATTCTAAACTATGTATGTAGCATATATAGAATAATGCTTACCTCAAATATAATGATAAATTGAAATAAAATGATGAAAGGACTACAAAACAATGAGTTTCTTCCATAACTAAACCCGTGTCCACAACATTCAATTTTTAACAATCCAATTTCTCTAGAATGCATGAAATACCGAACCCAAGACACTAGAATAGGAAACAAACCAATTCCAAAATAACCACCATAAGCCAAATGAATTAGAGGCCAAATAACCACCAAAACACACGGAACACCAAAACCATAGACCAACCAATGCCAAAATAACCACCACAGGTTAGATGAGTGAGAGATCAAACAACCACCAAAATGCACAAAATTATAGGCTAAACACCAAACCAAGAATAACCATCGTTGGAAAAACCTAGCATAATCCAAGATAACCATCGCAAGCAAAACCCAAAATAATGAATAGTGAATGCATGAGAGTGAATTCGGAAGAGTGAATGCAAAGTAGTGAATATGTTGCAAAGGAATCAATGCAAAATGATCTCATCCTGTCACCACATCTAGGAATACATTCCACGAGGTAGATGTCACCTCCTTACCTACCAATCACAACCCAAATAAAACAAAGTTTTAAAATAGGATTTTAATACTAATATTTGCAAACTATATCAAACCTTAGTCCAATGCTATTAAGTGTCAATTGTATGACACATATTAATCACTTTGAGCGATTTCCATATCCCTCACACAACATGTTTCTTCCACAACCAAACCCCCATCCACAACATTTGATCACAAAAAATGCAATTTCCCCAGAAAGGGAAAAAGACCAAACCCAAAACACTAGAACAAGAGACAAACTAATGCCAAAATAACCACCATGAGCTAGATGAACCAAAGGCCAAATAGCCACAAGAACAACTAGAACATGAAGCCAAAGACCAAACCCAAAACATTAGAACATCAAAAAAACCAATGTTATAACAAATACCACATCCTAGATGAAGCAAAGATCGAATAACCACCAAAAAACATAGAATAGGAGGTGAAACACCAAACCCATAATAACCATCGCTAGTAAAACTCAGAATAACCCAGAATAACCACCCAAATTTTAGAAATTGTGGAAAATGAACAAAAAATCACGCTTCCACCAGATTTCCTAGTCTCACCTCCTTGTAATGCATCCAATATCCAACCATGGAATCAAAAACTTGCAAAAGAGAACCTAGAATAAATTGCACGATGAAATAAGACCACCGTTGAGATGGTTGGACACCAAATAACCACTAGAACAACTAGAATAGGAAGTGAAAAACCAAGCTCAAAATGGTCAAACCACGGAACAAACTCATATTCAAATTCCCTACACAATACGACACATGAGTGAATGCAGTGTATTCATTATAGTATAGAGGGGTCAATGTAAAGTAGTGAATGCATATGAGTGAATTCACATAATTGAATGCAAAGCAATGAGTACACTATAGAGGAGTCAATGCACAATGACCTCAACCCATCACCACATTTAGGGATTGATTCCATTACGTAGATGTCACCTCCCTACCCACCAATCATAGTCTAGATAAAATATACTTTTAAGGTAGTGTGCCTAGCCTAGGTGTGGTTGGGTACGTTACAGATTGGTATCGTACCAAAACATTAGAACATCGAACAAATGAAAACATTAGAACATTGAACAAACGAGTGCTAGAATAAATACCACGTGCTAGATGAAGCAGAGATCGAATCACCACCAAAACAGGAAGAATAGGATGTGAAACACCAAACCCAAAATAACCACCGCTAGAAAAACCTAGAATAACCCAAAATAACCATCCAAATTTTAGAAAACATGGAAAATGAACAAAATTTCATGCTTCCACGAGATTTCCTAGCCTCGTATCCTTGTAATGCATATGGTATCCAACCATGGAATCAAAACCTTGCAAAAGATAACCCATAATAAATTGCACGATGAAATAAGACCACCGTTGAGATGGTTGGAGACCGAATAACCACTAGAACAACTATAATAGGAAGTGAAAAAACAAACTCAAAATAGTCAAACGAAGGAAGGAATCCATATTCAAATTCCCTACACAATATTGCACAAGAGTAAATAGAGTGTGTTCATTATAGTATAGAGGGGTTAATGCATATGAGTGAATTCACAGAACTAAATGCAAAGCAACAAGTACACTATAGAGGAGTCAATGCACAATGACTTCAACCCATCACAACATCTAGGGATGCATTCCACTAGATAAACATCACCTCCCTAGCCCACCAATCTTGATAAAAGAGACTTTTAAAATGACATTTTAATACTAATATTTGTGAACTATATCAAACTTTAGTCCAATACTACCAACAATACAACATAAATTAATTAATTTGAACAATTGATATATTTTCCCACAAGAACAGAAAAAATAATTACGTATAAATATTATATGCAGATTTTAATATTGCAAAATATCCTCAAAAGAAAACTTTGTATAGACATAAGAGAGAGTGTTCATAATGAATGGAATATTTTTTGGGGTAGAGGAGACATGTTGTTCAAGCTCAATTGGGTTGTACCACACGCTACGGGACCCCATGTATCCTTTAAAACAATAGCTTGAAAGGTTTATGAACGTACATCTTTGCTTTTTCACCCCTTCTCCCCATACTTGAAAGAAATCTCGCATTGTTGGGAGGAAAAAAACTAAAAAAAATAGACATGGGCCAACTTTACATGCATTTCCACTAGTAGATTTGACGTGCTGATTTTGTTTCTCCAACTCTATGGGAATAAGGGCATTTATGAATGGTTTAGCTTGCACGACCTCCAAAATTTTAATGCCTATCTGAGATAATTACAAGGGATGACAGATAGATCATAGGATTTAACATGCAGTTCATTCAATCTTCATGACCCCTCCTGATTCCATCCCCATTTTTGGTCAGGTCATGCTTTTCTTACATACTGGAATTCCCACCAACTCCTCCCCATTTTCAGGCTTAAACTGAATATATTCTTCTCTTGGCGACCATGAATGTAGGCCAATCACCCAAAAAAATAGTCATAATTAAGTTGTGGATATCCCTTGAAGGTCGCCATGGAAGAAGAAAGCACGGTGCATGCAGTTGTGCTCTCACGAATGTTGAGCATTGTCCCGGCCACACCATCGACGGGCTCCCAAATTACACACCTCCTCACTGATTCGGATCTCAGCATGAAGTTGCATTACATCCGGGCTGTGTATTATTTTGATAAGAGCTCTGTGGAAAATTGCTGCGATGGAAAGTGGAAGGCAGCGTTCTTCGATCCTCTCTTAGACTACAGACCAGTCTCGGGGAGGTTGAATTCAGCAACGGATGGCAGACTGTATGTGAAATGTAATGACGCTGGACTTAGAATTTTTGAAGCTTTCTCAGACTCTAATTTGAAGGATTGGGAGGATTTGAAGGATTGTTTCTTGGAACCGGAGCTTAGCAGGACTGATCAGACTCTTGGAAGCGATTTTAGCAGCATAACACCTTTGGTTATTGTCCAGGTTTTGTTAAGGCTCTCTCTATTCATTAGAATTTAGTAGAAATAGTCTGTGTCTGTAGATATTTTTAGGTTTTCTTCTAAAATATTTTGAAAAACCTGTAAGATGCTTTCAAACTTATTTTCTCAATGTTTGACCCGTTCGTTAAGCAGCCACTGCGCCTCTGTAACTGTTGTGTGAATTTTAAACCTAAATGAAATAAACTGTCCCCAAATCTAATATACACTTCGCAAATTTATGCAATGTAGAATAAATTGCATGTTTATTTTGGAATTCAACCCGGTGACATTTACACGGTATTTCAGAATAATACTTCCATTAATCTCCATGGTGGTCAATTCTACTTACACAGTCAAGTTTGAACTTTGTATTGCAGTTTACAAGGTTCAAATGTGGAGGAGTTGCCATTGGGCTGAGTTGGTCTCACGTTCTGGGAGACGCATTATCGGCTTCTTTTTTCATCAAGGAGTGGGGAGAAAGCTACAGGAGAAACAAATGTAAACCATGTCCTCCTGCAACATGTACAGAACATCAAGCAGAAAAGTCGAAATGGGCTCCAAACAATCAATTTCACAAAGATCTTTGGATGAATACACAACATGAAGATACCATGATGGAAGCGGTTTCTTTCAGGTTATCAGAAATAATGGTAAACTGTCTCATGTCAGAGGCCCAGGATTCCAAATCAAAGCCTGTGACACCCTTTGTTGCAATTTCAGCATTTGTATGGAAATCCATACTCAAGGCACGTCCTGAAGGGCGTTATCAAAACGCTCTGATCTGTACAAATATCAACAAATATGAGGAGGCCTCTTCTCGATTGGGCAATATGAACCAGATATTGACACAAGTGCAAATATGTAACGAACATGAAAGGATAGAATTGATTCATCTAGACTTATGTAAAATTGCTCAGCTGATTCAAAATGGTGGTCAGAGAACTCCCATGACTGAAAATGGGGCAATTTTGGTTTATGGGTCAGATTTAACCTTCGTGAATTTGGAGCATCTACCCTGCTATGATCTGGTTTTCGAACAGGAAGGTCCAGTTCATGTCTCTTATACAGTAGAGCCTGTTGGACACAATGGAATGGTAACAATCATGCCTTCTTCTGAGGGTGGAAATAGTAGACTTGTCAAGGTTTCATTGCATAAAGATGATCTCGTAACACTGAAGGAGGAGCTCNGTCCAGTTCATGTCTCTTATACAGTAGAGCCTGTTGGACACAATGGAATGGTAACAATCATGCCTTCTTCTGAGGGTGGAAATAGTAGACTTGTCAAGGTTTCATTGCATAAAGATGATCTCGTAACACTGAAGGAGGAGCTCATTCAATCTTCAATCGTTTAATTCCTCCAGGCCGTCTCACTCAGGGCTCAGTTAATTGTGTCTAATATTTATTTTTATTATGTTGTAATAATATTCTAGCTGTATTAAAATCTTCTGTTAGTTTGAAATAGCAACACTGCTTATAGCTAATTAATTTGATATAGCAACAAGCTATGTAATTATGTCAATATCCTTAGTTTTGAATGGGAAGTCTCAATGTTTCTATGTTCAGCTTTGCTCGCACCTGAATGAGAAAGCACCCATGACATCAGTCTTTCATCTCCCTGGTTACGCCGAAAGGCGTACACCTATTGACAATGGGCAGATTTAATAGGGGTTTAGTGCTTAATAAGTTTTCTATGGACATGATTAAATATGGTTGGAATAGTCACACAAAATAAATGGCTGTGATTTCAATCATTAACTTCCTAGCTATTATAAAGACATCAGTTTATGTGTTTACTTTTTTACATTTACCTAATCATATTTAAAAATTACTTTGATAGCTAACTCATTGCCACGTAAGTGATTAACAGAAATTAAAATATTAACACCAGATAAATGAAGCCCAACAGTTTATTTGTTAATAGATAATAAAATTTAATATATTCTTTTAAAGATTCATTTCATCTTCTCAACCTTTCGGCGTTCACCAACAGCTATTTTGTTGTTGTGCTAGTCTATAACAGTCTTTGTATTTTATAGAGTTAACTTTTAAATTTCTTTTTAAATTGGTAAAATCTATTCTTATTCTAACTCAGAGACAGTTATTGCTAGCTTCTATCCATGTGTTATTCTTAAAAATCACCAACTTACCACATTGATATTAAAGGAAAATCACATCATCTTAGCGGTTTTTTTATTATCTTTTGGCTGGAATCCTGGACTTAGCCCACACAGAGAATGGAACTGTAAGAAATTTTAGATCTTATTTTAGAAATCTTACTAAAGAGTCAAAATACAATTTCAACCTAAAGAATAAATAGTGTTTTTTTGTACTTATCACTTATTCTATCTCTAATAAAATCAAATACTTTATAATAATAGTATTTAACCTTAATCTAATACATGAAACATGATACTGTTCTGATTACACTATAACTTTTTATTTAAGAAAAAGTTAACTCTTAAATTTATTTATTAATATGTTCTTTTTAAACTTAAATATATCTTAAATTTATTTATTAATATTTAAATATAATTTAATATTAATTAAATGTTAAATTTTAATAATGTATTTAATAAAATTATATATATATTTATCCAATATATAATATTGGTTTTCTTGTTTGGGTTTTTATTATAAAATATTTGTCTTATTATATGTTTAAATTGTAGTGTGAATTTCTTGTTGTATGTTCAAGTTGTGTTGCTTGCTTCAGTTCTAAAATAATATGTGGATTCTCATTAAATTAAATACTCATGCAATATAGTAATTCATTGGTTGAATTGTTGGTGGCATGTAATGGTTGTTAAATATTTTAAATAGTAAATTATAGCCATTAAATGAGTGTCCATGGTAAATAATTCTTTTGACAATATGCTATATATCATTAACAATAATTTCCCACAAGTTTATTCATCCTTAAACCAATATCTGGGGTGAAATTCCCAAAAGTTTATTCATCTTTTAACCACTATGTTGGGTGAAATTATTGTGTTCACCCTTTAACAAATGTGGTTTGATGGTCACAATGGATGGGCCACTCCAAACTACTCATCTCATAGCCCTACAAAATCAAAGGTAGAAGTTGTAGAGTCACTGGATTATTATTTCATCTTCCAACTAAATTTTTATTTTAATTGACTAAAAATTGGTGTTTCTCCTTTCCTAGTCGTTGGCCCTGCTCGTAAGACACTATACACCTTCACACCCATCGAAATTCTCATTTCTTGATCACTAGGTCAAATGCATAGGTGGTTTGGTTTACTGTGAAAATCATTTTATACAATCTAGCTTACTTTTGTTAAGTCATTGGTTCAATTCCATACATTAGCTAATTCGATTTATTATGGAATCACAATAAAAACAACTATCTCAGATTTTTGAACGGGTTGGAATGTTGATCAATTGAGAATTCTATCATTTGCAAACCATTCAATTGATTTATATAATAGTTCTTTCTTTGTGTACACCCAATTGATGCCCTCATCCATCGTTACTTCCTACGGCAATACATAAGCGATTAATATTAAATATATATTATTGTATTTGCAAATGGAGATGACAATGAATAGAAATAAAGCGATTTAGCTTGTGATAGCAATGAAACGCTTTTCCCTTATTAAAATGAAGGCAAATATATATATATATAACTCTTCGGAAATGATGATACTAAGGAGAGCGTTGATAATGCTTTAATTAATGGACAAACATATATGTTTGCATAATGGTGCATATCCTTTAGCTTTTGTGGTGCATGTACACTTAGAAATACAAGAATATACATATTCATCAAAGTGGCATTTGGACTAGCATGGCACTCTTAGCTACATCCATTTATTTACGAATTAAAGCGTAACACTGCCATCACTCCTCTTAATCATATATGCTTCATATTTGTAATTAACTGAATGTGTTTTCTGTTTTCTTTTTGAAAGAGAAATCTGAATATATATATATATATATATATATATATATGAGTTATGGGATATAATGTTTTCATTCTCGGATTTCCCTATTCTATAGTTAGAAGTAACTTTTTGAGTTTATGTCAGCCTTACTAGAGGAGTAAAGTGAGGTTAACAATGAGCTTGGGTAATTTGGAGGAATTATATGGGGCCCAAGCTAGTCCATTCGTCATTTTCATCATCAAGATCATTTCCACACAGTCCACTCTTGGTTTTGTGGCGTTCCGACGATTTCCATAATTTTAGTTATTATTGGGCATAATTTAATTAAATACACTAAATGTGTGATTCGGACCATATTGTCTGAAGAGATACATGAGTGTAATATCTTGTTGGAGCCGAGGAGAAAATATCTAAAGGTTGGAATGATGAGAAAGGGATTTCTGACATCTTTAAATGTCTTAGAAGCCAATTAATCACTTTCTGGTATTAAAAAAGGGTTATAAAGTGAATTTAATCTTCATGTGGTTTTGGTCAAAGAGAGAAAAGATCTAGAAGGGGTTCGGAGAAGTATAAAGGAAGGGTAGCACTTTGCCTTTCCTCATTATGATTTGATCTTTTATTTGGAGTGCTCGTGAGTGCAATATACCAGATATAATAAGTATGCAGAACATAAATAAAATGCTAGAAATGGCAGAATAACAATAATATAACCAGCATAATCTCCACAATAACACAAAAATGATATAAGAAAAACAACAGAAATAACACTTTGATTCAAAAAGCAATGTTCACGGACCTCTTCGAAGGGGCAACCTCCAGTCGAGCAGCGCTCTATTACAATAATCTCCAAGCTAGGGTTCTGTTAGCGTCGGAAGTCACTCCTAGATTGCTTGTAGGAGCAGAGCCCGACACCCATCAGTTTAATGTCACGGTTTATTTATAAAGGGATGATCAAATGGTGGTAAAGACTCGAGGAGACATCGCTCTAACTCAGGGACTGGGTCTGGTATGTAAAGAACAAAGGAGGTCTTGATCTAACTTTAGCCAGTGGGTCGATTAAAAGATGAGCAGGTGGAAGACTTGGTAAGAAAGGTGGACAAACAACTTTGGGCAACAGGCTTTCAGCGGTTTGCGAAAGAAAAACTATGAATGCAAGATCCTCTTGGTTCAGGGTCTCAAGAAACTGAAAGGGGACTTG
>SNQJ01S0204210.1:3008-16590 GCA_010110895.2 Picea sitchensis
AGGGAAAAATATTTTTTTTCTTAAGTTCTTGGTAGTTTACTTAGATCGTAAGTAGCTTGTAGTCGAGTGAAATCCTTCTTTAAGTTTGTTGATTTCCGAAGATCTTAGAAAAAAAAAAAAAAAAATTGTGAAAAGTTATTGAAAATTTGCGTTAAGTGAAATTTTTGTTTCCAGCTTTGTATTCAATTTTACTTTCATCTTTCAAAACATCATCAATTTCACTTTCATACCCCTTGACATAATATAAGCCATAAAATTAACGCTAAATCTAAAATTTATTAGACTTTTATGTTTGTAGGGTTAACTAACTAGTTCAGGATTAGGGCCTTGGATTAGGTTGGAGAGGAAACTCTTCAAGGCCATTAAAATCAAACGTTGGAGTCTGAGTTAGGGAGTGTCTAAGTCCAGTATCATAAAATTTATATGGGACCCACCTCTAACATAGGGTATAAACACAAGGTCGCGTGCAAAAAGGTAGCGGAGATAACCCCTCAAAAGCTGGACCATTCACAGTGGAGAACACATATAGAGGGCTTGTTTTGGGATTCCATCGATTGCATTTGCCACGGGGCTTCGTGGGTCTCAAATCTGTTCGATATTTTCAGTTGTCTTCCGGACCACTTTCTTTTGATACCCTTGACAAGTTTCGAGCTCAATACCCTGCTCATTGTGGTCTACCCGACTTTTGACTATACTCGCCTGGTGTCTGTTTACGCGTTGGCAACCTAGTTGCCTATCTTTTCTAGGGACATACACAGGTGACTGCGGGGGTATACCATAGTACCTAGGATAGACATTGGGCCACGCTTTGTAGAGTATACCCGAAGGGTGATTCCGTGTTTGAGTTGCACTTGCACTGGTAAGTTGCTCTAGTGTTGGTTGTTGTAACCGTTCTTCCAATTAATTTAGTGTTTGCCTGTCTTATCTTCTAGGGATTTTTTTAGTGCATGTTGTTTTTGAATGGTTAGACTACCCTAGTGTGTCTTTGATCTTCTCACACAGTGGAGGATCACAAGGTCCACCGGTCACGAAGGCTTCTTGTCCTGCCGCCGGTTACACTAGAGCCACCCCTGCCACCACTAAGGCGAAAGCTAGACCAACAAGGGTCTTTTGAAGCGATCGGGTCACAAGAAATTGTGCCCGACCAACATCCAGAGGAATCAACCGTTGTAGACCTTGGAGCACAAGATTTTGTTCTGGTTGAAACCTTCACCACTGATATTTTGACACCCACCATCGTACCGATTCATCCTTACGAGTGCCAAACAATGTCACATACAACAATGGAAACAAATGTTTGTACTCCTTTTGGGAATTATTCAATTCCCACTACGGTGGTCACCATAAGAGAGTTTCCACCTCCTAACCCATCGCCACCGGTCCGGGCCACCATGGTCTCGACCACAACTACATCGCACAGTGGTCCGATCCTGTCTCTGGTGACAACCACAACCTCTTTCACACCAAGTGCGATAGACCCTCCGTTCTCATACGGGATGCCTAGTTCAGGTACAATTCCTGTACTTTCCTACTCCACTTCACAGACTTCAGGTCTGGGGGTAGGGAGCTCTACCGCTCCTCTGCAAGGACACATGGGGGGCACTCTTGCTCCTTTTAACGCTTTTCCTTACAGGGGAGGTCATATACCTCCTTCGTCCCCTTCACTCAGTGGCACGCATCATCAATCCGCCGGGCCACCTACACACCATAGTTTATTTGGAGCGGGGAGTCAAGGACCACCTTCACATAATATGCCGGTAGGTTTGACACTGTTTTCTTTGTTCGGTGCATTTAGTAACAACGCTTTCTCATCAGCCACTTTCTCAACTGGGGGCAACCCTAGTTTTGGACAATCTATTCCTATGCAGAGTACTATTCCTGGATAGGGGCACATCCAGGAACTTCTTTCACACCAGGGCCTTGGCATTCTGGGTAGGGATCCGTTCCCTCGTCCGGAATGTCGATCTGGGGTAATTATTTTCACAATCAATGGAACCCCAGACAAAGCACTATGCCTATCCCCATGGGACCGACATGGAGCAATCCTTCCCAAAGTCCTTCGAATGTAATGCATGCCCAACCATATATGTCATATTTTGGAAATTAGTCGACGATGTCTCCTCACACGCAAAATCCATATGCTGGCCATGGCCATGGTTTCTACCAGAATCCGGGCCAGCAGTCGAGCTTTTCCTGGCAACCTAGTGCCAGTCAAACTCCAGGCCCCTTTTTCCCAGGTTATCACCAACAACCCAAACTACCTTTCCTGGAAACCTTGCATTTGCCAGATTTGACAAGTTTTTTGAATGACCCTATCTGTCACGATCCGCGTTGGCCTTCTATGTCGACGAAGTTGCCTTCAGACATCCCAAAGTTCAAATCCAAGCCTAACGAAGATATAGGAGATCATGTGACTACCTTCCATCTTTGGTGCTCATCTAACTCATTGAAAGATGACTCCGTAAAGTTGTGATTGTTTCAACGTACTCTCATTGGAAGTGCCGCAAAATGGTACATTGAGCTCAACCGCTCAAGATACTCTTCCTTTGGTGAACTAGCGATGGCTTTCCTAAACCATTTTCAGTTGCCTGTGAGATACGACACTGGCACCGAATTGTTGGCCAATTTCTCACAAACTAAAGTAGACCATATCTCTGATCACATTCAATAATGGAGACGCATAAAGAGTTTAATTAAGGTACCAGTCCCACCAACATTCCTTCTCGAGTGGTTTCTTAAGTCTTTGGTCCCACAGTTGTCCAAAGACATCGCAACGTCGAGAGTATTTTTCGAAGAAGACGCCATCATGAGAGCTCAACAACTTGAGCTAATCTATTCTCAGTCTGGTTTATTATACGAGATCTTGCCAGATGCACCACACTCAATACTTGATAACACCAGACAGAGAGCTGGACCACATACCGATGGTATTGTTGGTTCAACACAAACAAAGCCCGCTGAGCATCTAATGAACCAATTGAACCAATTGTCTATACAACACACAGTGGCTAGCCAAACTAATGCTTTAGCTGCTCCCCCTACCAAAATGTTGGATGTACACACAATGCAATTGACTAACTGAAAGGCCACCCAACAGCCTGAAGGAAAGAAAAAACAATGAAAGAAGGGTAAGGGGGATAAAAAACCTACCGATAATACTGGCGGGGACAACATTGAGAAACGAAAGGCGAGGTATCCATGCAACTTGTGCACGGAAGACCACCCAACCCATATATGTCCTCAGCTTGTAGACGCCCAAAAGTTTGTGGCGCAGCAACAACCTGCTATGTTAACCAATCCTTTTCAACATGGGCAAAATCTAACTCAAGCCTCTCCAAGCACGGAAGGGGGCAAACAAGGACCCTCTCCGTCTTCAACCAACCCCACATCCACGAATGTATATATGGTGAAGGGTGATGCTTTTATATTGACTAGAGCGCATGACTATAGTAACCCAAGCACTTCTGAGAAGGGAAAAGAAGCCGAACTCCCATTTCTTCCTCTACATATTGAGAAAACATTGGGTGAAACAAAGACACACATCCCCAAAGGTGCATTCAAAAAATATTCTCACAACCCAAACGCAAGGGCCGCCCAGAACTATTCTGTGGTGGAAGATTTATCACAAACCCCTTATGCAATGTTCGCTTTGGAGGTCCTCCAAAGTTTCCCTTCCCAGAGGAAATCCTTGTTAACCGCTTTAAGATCTACTGAGACTTGTAATTCGGGTACAATCATGCTGGATAGAACCAACTTAAAACCTCGCCTGCCTTACCACGTAGCATTTCAGATAGTAGTGTCTTATCCCACGAAAATTTTTACTCGAAATATATTTCGCACAGTGGTCGATGAGGGAGCCTCGACATGCATTATGTCATTGGCATGTTGGAAGGCCGTTGGCCAACCCATTTTGTCTCTGTCACCTACTCTCCTCACCGCTTTCGATGGTCGTTTGTTCCGACCACATGGTATCCTTCCTTCTTTTCCTATGTAGTTAGGAGGGAAGACCGTGTGTGTTGAAGTAGAGGTAGTCGATGCTCCCCTCGACTATAACCTTTTGTTAGGAAGGAGTTGGACTTATTCCATGCAAGATGTGGTTGCTATAGTTTTCTGGGTCTTGTTGTTTCCACATGAGGTCCAGATAGTGACCATCGATCAATTGTCTTTCTCCAGACCTGACCCTGCATTGGGGGCATTCACGGTCCTGATGATTGATAATCCTCAACCAGGTGTTGTTAATGTAGGGGTTGGTTTGTGCCCATCTTTGATGGGTACCTTTGATTACCCACCCCCGCAAGGTGATATCAAGTTTATATCTAATCACCATAAGGTTGAGATTTTTCAAGTTTCATCGTTCCGCACAACTTACTTCGACAATCTGTGGATACTTCCTTCCCCATCAGACACGATGGAAGGGACAGGGCACCTGGGCATGTCCATTCCCTTGTCCACATCTGAAGTAGCGTACTCTTTAGTCCAACAAACTTCAGCCAACCTAATCCAACTCCTGCACAAGAGTTAAATCCGACTCTAGAGCCTATTTGGGCTCAAGGTTCTCTCACTGACACAAATTCATTAGACTTAGTCTTTCCCTCAGATAAAGAAATCATTGAGGCAATGACTAGTCCGAAAAAACCCTAGGATGATCTTCATCGCAGATCTTACTTCCTCCTAGAGTTAAGCATGATCGAAGCTAGAGAATTCACCTTGACTATGACTGGAGATAGGTCTTGTCCTATTAATCCCTTAGCCACACACGAGGTCTATGCTGAGGGTGATATGGCAACCATCGCTGAAACCATACCGATAAATATCTCCATAAACCCTGGCGTCGTAGACAATGTTTTCATCGGAGCATGTTGCTCCCCCGAGGAGATACCTGGCATCGACCCACAAAGTGTTGATTATGAGCTAACTTTGTTGTTTTTCAAGCTCGCTTTGAGATCTGAAAGAAACATCCGGCGAGACTGCATTTATGCTTTTCGATCTCGTCTGGATTAACTGAGAAAAGTAACCTCTACGGGTCTTCTTTTAAGCCCTTTTCATACCCTATAAACATGAAAATATTGTTGAGCGATCTTGTGGCATTTCACGCTCGTTAAACTGAAATTTGAAGTCACATCTTTCCGGCGGTAGTTTACCCCTTTTTCGGTCCGAGCAGTCAACTATACGAACAATGTTATACTCTATGGAACTTCAGTTCTCTAAAAGAGTACTCTTAGGTATAATTGTATCCCTTTTTCGGGCCTGAGGGACTAAACTTACGAAGAAGGAACCCCCACGGAGTCCATAATTAAGCTCTTTTCAGACTCCCTAAAATTGAAAAGATTGTCGAGTGACCTTATTCTTTCACACTCGTTAAACTGGTCCAGAAGAAAATTCTTGACGGAGTCCATAGTTAAGCTTTTTTCAGACTCCTTAAAAATGAAAAAATGGCCGAGTGATCTTGTCCTTATCACACTCGTTAAAATGGTTTTGAATAGATGTCTTGTCGGTACTAGTTTACCCCTTTTTCGAACCGACTAGACTATCTTCAAAAAATGTACCCCAATAGAGTCTCCTTTTATGATTTTTCAGACTCTCTAAATATGAAAAACCACCAAGCTTACCTTCTCTGGGCTCGTTAAACTTACATTGAAGGACGTTACCATTGTGTGTTTTGTTAACTACATTTGCATACCTTATACGCCAGCCTTGTAGCACTTTGCTTTTGTGTCTTAACACCCTTGGCCCCTGTAGGATTTTTCCCGAGTATCATTATTTTGAACATCAATCTTGTCCTTGCGCCTTGAACTTGTATGTTTGTAGCACTCGGTCCTCCATTGTAACATAACATTCCTTTATCCTTTTTCCAAAATCATTGAAAAAGACAAAAAAAAATTAAATATACCCCAAAAAGAGGAAGAGAAAAGTATTTTCTTTATTGACAACATAATGAGTCGCCCTTGGATAAAGCACATCTATCCATCTGTTCGTCAAACTATGGGATGTAATACGACCTTAGGAAGTTGTTCTCGCTACATAGAGTCGGGTCCTCATCCGTTTGGTTATTCTTCCAAACATATGGAGAGTTTGTGTTGCCTCCTGCTTCGTAAACTTATGATTAATGCAATGCTGCCTAAGTCTCGTCATTTGTCGTGTTGTTGTCCAAGGGACGTTTCTACCAAGCCTAAGTTGGCCCCTCTGCAATTTGTCTCTTGCCCTCATACCCGGCCATCCTGAACGTCCAATCAAGTCTTTGTTCGAAATCAATGAAGCCTTCAGTCTGATCATCAAGATTCTCTATTCCATGATCGACGAACCGTCGAAGACCTCTGGGTAGTGAAGTCATACACTCATATTACACTCCTACCCAAGTTTTGAAGATTTTGAAGTTGTTGCTCGAGCTCTGAAGCCCTCATCTCCAACCATCAGGCCTTATCAACTTCTACGAAGATGGATACTCTACATGTATATCTTTTTGATTTCGAGATGTAGCTCCGCTGTGTACTATTCACAGCTACACTTTATATAGTTATTTGACATGGATCTACAGTGTATTTGATTGGTATCCATGATTCTATTTTATCCCGAGCATGGGTATGCCCGCCTCGGTGAGACATTTGTTATTTTGCAGACGACGCCTCCCGGTTCCTAGTCCCTGGGCTCACTTGTTCGGCACATCAGTAAAGATTGGTAATGTATTTCGGCCATCAGATGCTCTTTTGACCTCACACATTAGGGGGCATATGTTATAACCCTAATTTGCACCATACATGCTTACCTGGCATCAGGCCATCTCAAATCCTTTCTTTGCTAAAGCACTGCTGAACAACTCTTTTATAAGGGCCCACGCTCCCTACTCCATTACTAAACATGTGTACACGCTAGATGACCTAAAACAACCCGCGTGGACCTACAAAAGCATGAAAAAAGGAAAGTTGTCGATGGAACACAGAGCTTTGGGTGAGTTAATTGAAACTCCTGGCCATGCATCTCCAAGGGTTCGTCCAAATACCTAGCTTCTTCTAGCCTATAAGAGAAGGGTTAGGGGTCCCATTTGGAGGAGGAGAATAATAGTAAAGAAACTCTGCCCAATTGCATATTCCCATTGTCCCAACCCTTTAGCCATCCTTGTGCAAGAAGAGATAGAAAGCAAAGAATTTGGAGGAAATTTGAAGAGGAGCCCAGGATCAAGATTCGTGGAGCAGTGGCCGGTCTGGACATTGTAAGTTGATTCATTAAAGTTAATAATAAAGAAATTCTTTTTCCGTCCCACTATATGATTTCTTCATAGTTTAGTAAATATATGTTTGAATCTCTAACCCATTATTCTGTAGGTAAAATGCATGTGTAGTTTGTTGCTTGTTTTGTACGCAGGTCAACCTTGGGAGGAGAGCTGCCAACAAGCGGTCAAGCATGAAGAAGGATCGACATCAACCATCCGGAACAAGGTATGTTGGTCTAACCATGTATTCACTGAAACAAAATGGGGGTTAAGTCTGGGGATGAAGGTAGAAAGTAGGTTTCTTTTGGTCATATCTGCATGAAAAGTATAACCCTATTTGCTAGTCCGTAGGGGGATTTCCCACCACAACAACAATGGAGCTAGGATATGACAAAAACATAGCCACAAAAAAATACAAAGTGGATCTATGTGACAACATGTACATCAGTGAGATTTCTAGCATGATGGCCATAC
Organism: Picea sitchensis; assembly: GCA_010110895.2. Taxonomy (NCBI): domain Eukaryota; kingdom Viridiplantae; phylum Streptophyta; class Pinopsida; order Pinales; family Pinaceae; genus Picea; species Picea sitchensis. The sequence continues at coordinate 10,690 of SNQJ01S0204210.1, forward strand.
TGGAATCTTACTAAGCACTAAAATAATATCCATCACAACTTGGGTGAGGCACATGACATAGGTGTGTTCCCAGGGTCTTTGTCCCGATCCCAAAATAGTACGTTTCCAGTCATGTGAATAGATGTGCCGATGTCGAACATGGAAGAAACCACTTGATTATCGACCATTGATGTATACCGTTAACGTGTGCGAAGGAAATCACCAATGACGAAAATGAATCCCAAGGAACCTTAGTCAGGATTCATTAGAGTATTCCTTTTTCATAATTAGTCCATCTGGTTCGAAAAAGGGTTAAAATTTTAAGGAGTGTGAAAGGAAACAAGCTTGCTTGACAATATTTTCATGTTTAGAGAGTCTAAAAAGATCTTAAAGGAGACTCCAAAGAGTTCCTTTTTCATATAATTTTTATGAGTCTGAAAAAATGATAAAAGTGTACTCAATAACTTATTCTCATGTATTTATGAGCATGAAAAATACAAAATACAAATCTTATATAGATGTTTTCTTCATTTTTAAACAAGATTGAAACATAGAATGAATTATGCTCAGAGTTGGTTTCATTTTTTAACTAGATTGAAACTAAAAATGAACTATGCTTGGAATGATACCCATTGATGAGTTTCTTCCCAACGTGATGTACAGAGGTTGGTACTTTGATTTATACCAATTGGCGAGTTTTTTCCCAACATGATGTCTAAAGGTTGGTACTTTTCCCCCAACATGATCGACATCACCATACAAATTAACTCCAACATGATGTTTAGAGGCTGGAGACGTGCCCCCCAAGCTTTGTTTCGTCTTTCGACTCTTCTTTTGGACCCGACTAGACTCCTGGATATTAAAAGGAATAGGTTCACTAGAGAGGGAGGAAGAAAGAGGATCAAATGACATAGGTGGAGGAAATGAAGGTTCAAGTACTAGATCTAGTGGAAGAATCAACTTAATTGGAGGGAGTTCCATTTCATTTTTTAATGATCTTGACATAGACAATGAACTATGCTCATGGTTATCTGTTTCATTTTTAAACAAGATTGACACATCAAGTGAACTATGTTGATAGACCTTGGCCATGGCTTCCAAGAGCTCTTCATCGGATGGAAGAACAATGCTCTAGAAATAATGTATGTCAAGAGACTCAATAGGGGTAACGGGGGAAAGATCAATCTCCAAAACCCTCATTGAAGGGTTCACCATGTAAACTACTGGATCTAAGTCTAAATAAGTCGAGCATACAATGAGAGGTTCCTTCTCATTATAAGTCAAAGGCATGGGCAATGATACCACACAATTAACCTATGGCAGGAGGGATACCTTTCATATAAGGAACATTTAGGGAAATCAGATGGTCAAAAATCAAATCGGGACTAACGAATGAAAGATGGTCAATGGTCACAATGTTTCCATTATAAGGGAAATGCAGATTCACTTGAAAGAGTGTGGACACAACAACTTTCATAACATAGACATAGTCCCGCACAAGGAGTAAATTAAAGTCCAAGGGACCTTAGACTACCATAACATCAATACAAACAATTTTCCCTCCTAAGGTGATGGGAAGTTGAGGAAGGATCCCTAAAGGTTCACTAGATCTTATATTAAAAACCAATAGATGATGGGTAACTGACACAAGCTAAGGGGAACCCATAACTTGCTAAGCGATTGATGATAGAATGCTAAAATAAGCGCCTTAATAAAAAATAGTGAGATGTATGGTCGTATTATGAACCTGCACAATGATTTGGAAAGGCATGCAGGAAGGAAGGTGAGGCTTTTCAAACCTATTCCAGTCAAAGGAAATGACCTTAGTACTTGGAGGGGGTAGAATTGAAATAGGTGAAATGCTCCCTTGTTCTGAGGAATTTGAAGCGACAAGAAAAACCTGAGTGGTATCCACTTCACTCTCTAAGGGAAGAGTGGGATCAACTGATGATTGGATCATATCGATGACTTCATCAACCAATGGTTGGTTGGGAGATGACTCATGGGAAGCAACTAGAGGTTGTTGCTAGGAAAGAACAATGTCTTCCAGGAATTGCAAAGATTCATCCATACGAGCCGGGAAATGGTAAGTGAGATGCATTTCCCCGCATAGTGAGCAAGGAGTCTCGAATTTACCCTTTTTTACCCCAACATGATGATGAGTGTTTGATGGGATGTTACCAGCATGATTTGCAGTAGTTGATGACATGGGTTGTTGAAAACCCGAGGACCACACTTATAAGACCTTGGGAATACTAGGGAAATGGTTAAGAAGGTAGTAACCCTTACAAAGGTTTCAAGGGAATTTGGGTTTGTGACCTATGTTGGTAAGCTTTGCAACATTATCAACATTCACCAAAGTGGTTGGTTGATTCCCCCCTTGCTTATTTTTCTTCTCCTTATTCTTCCTTTTCATCTTCTTCTTAGCCTCTTGATTACTAGCTTTAAGGATTTCACTAGGTGAGGAAGAAGAAATGGAAGAAAACATGTGGGGTGAAGAAGGAAAAGGGTCAACACGAGGTTGATGTTCTTATGATGGAGATATTTCTTGGGAAGAAAAAGGGGAATTCAGGACCAAAGGAGTGGAAAAAAACCATACTGGTAACCCCATAGTGAAACCAGGAAGGGTCAATGAAGTGATGTAGGGAGGACCAATTTTTCCAAAATAGGGAAAAACATAAGTTCCCCCGTGAAAAAGGGTCCTTGGGTTGGTGGCCTCAAGAATTGATGCCATGGATGATGGTTCAACCTGGGGTCTACTAAACGTCAAAGAGCACACACTACCAATGTCCCTACAAGAGGAGAGAAAGAAAACAACTCCCTTATGACAGGGAGTAAGGAAGTAAGGATCTTCGAGAGATGGGAGATGAGGCCATCGACGAAGAAGTGAGAAATAGTTACAATAAACTGCACACAACAATCCCCCAAGGTGTTAGTAAGATCCCACAATAAATTACCCTCCTGGTTCGTTGAAGCAGAGATAGAATGTCAGTTGCAGGTACCACAAGGAGCCTCCCTTGCAAAAGGAATCCCCATTCCAGTCACCTATGTCGGATCCTAGGAGTGGTTACTATGTTTACCAATTCAAAATTAATGGCTGGGGGGGGGTGTACAATCGATAATCAAGACTAGAAAATGGGTCTGGAAATACCAAACATAAATCCATGACCAAAAACTAAGAAGAAGTGGTGTCACCCTGAGGACTTTCCATTCTTCAAAGCCCCAAACTTGCAATAGTCCCACTAGGAGAATGGAAGAGGGGAAATCTCAACCGATTGCTTCGCTTTACCTTGTGTTTGACTCATTTGTGAGAGGATCTTTCCTGACTAATGTTAATTGTTACTACTAGATTTTACACTCTCTATTATTCTATAGTTTTGTTCCTATGGCCTTGAAGAGTTAACTCTCCACCCTACTATCAAGGCCCTAAAATCCTAGACTTGCTGGTTTTCTATCAAAGAAAAAAGTGTAATTGATTTTATATTATGTGCCTCGTTCCTTTTAATGATTGTTTGTTACTCAATAGGGTAAGAGGAAGTGACACTGATGGTGTTATGACTTGACTCCAAAACCATGCATAAATAATGAAATGCAAAGATTTTGTTTCGATGAATTCTATTTGAGGAAAGGAGATGATTATTTTTGCTTCTCAAACCAAATAAATGCCCAATACCATGTAACTTTCTCTTTAAAACATGTACCAAAACAGCCCCCCTATGAAAGTAGGATGCACAAATTTTGTTTTCTTCTTTTCAAATTACATGAAAACTCAAAGGATATTCTTCTTTTGATTTCGATTTCAATCAGAATGAAAGAACTCAATGAAACTCACAAATGATTCCAAAGCTAAATAAAATGAAGAAAACAAGCACTCAACGAGTCTAAAATAATCCAAACACAAGGACACTTTCAACACTTGTTCAAACAATAATCCAAAATGAAAAGTAAAGGAAAACCAATTTATGAAACCTCAAAATTAAAGTAATAAAGATAAAATATCAATGCAAAATTGTACCTAGTCCAAAAGAGCTCATGAGTACACTTAAGGGATCATAATTTTTCCCAAGAGTAGAAGAACAAGAAACTAAAAAACAAGACTTAATGCAACATATGCAATCCTAAATCAATTGAAAGGACTCCAAAATAAAACAAGTAAAACTGTTAGAATTTCTTGTAATCAATGTAACAAAAGGTTCGAATACCTACAATTGATGAGGATCAAACTACTGATGACATAGACTTGGCTCAAGGATACAATTATCCTAGGGAAGTGTAGATTTCACAATTTGAAGGAATTGCAAACTCAAAAGAGGCAAGAAAAATATGATAATCACTGAACTTCAATCAATCAAAGACACAATTATGCATGAAGGATTCTTATTGAAGGGTTTGAGACAAATAACTAATATAAAGGAGGAAAAATGATCTCTAAATTCACCCAGAACAAGGATTATTACTCATGTAATAATGCAGACATAGCAATAATCAAGGTTTCATCGCTCCCCAATACACTGAGGGGGAGCAATAATTATGGTTTCATTGCTCCCTAATACACTACTAGGGAGTGATAATCATGGTATTATTTCCTTGTATGCCCTTATAGGGGAGGGATAAAGCACTGAAAGTGGTGAAAAAATAATTTGTTTTTCAAGATCTGAGATAAGGCCAAGTGTTTGACTCAATAGGATTTTTAATGATGATGAAAAAGGTGAAAAATTAAATAATATCCATACTATAAAGAAGGATTAAGTAAAAAAAAAATACTCAAAAGGATATAAGACACTAATGAAATATCAAATATGATCGATCCCCAGTGGAGTCGCCAATTTTTGTTGTGGAAAATTTTCCCCTGCGGATAGGTGAAACCCCCCTTGGATCAAGACCTCTTTGATCCAAGACAGATAGAAACAAATGGTTAGTAATTTACCCCTATATCTACTCTCTATGCCAACAATTAGAATGAGAAGATAAGGATAGATGACTCACCTCTTTTACGTCGATTGTCCTCGCTGCTCCAACCCTTGATCTTGATGCCCAAGATCCAAGAGAATTCCTACAAAGAAAACACAAATACCTTCCTCTTCTAAACTATATTGTCAAGTAGAAAAAATATATGTATGATGAATTAAACAACAATAGACATGCATATAGTGAACATATAGGCAGAGGGGAATAGGCCAAGTTATATATTAATGGAAATCTTTCAATAGTGAAGCACTTACAATCTCAATCTTGACGTTGCAACAACTCCTCCAAGATCTCCTTTCCAGCCGCTTGAATGTCACAAAATCATAGGTATGATGCTCTAAGTTCTCCCCCCTTTCACGCAAGCATGTCCTCCATTATATAGGCATTGAGGCATCACAACCATAGGATAGTTTTGAGGAGAGGATGTGGTCAAGTGAGGATTTGGATGAACTAATAAGATTACCTTGCCTTGAATAGACTTAAGCTTGAACCAATCCCTTAACCAACTGAGATATCTGGGAAACAACCTCACAAATCAAGGCATGATGGTTGCAACTACTTCATCACCCCCCCCCATAACTATTCACATGGCTATGAACAAGGGATTATCGCTCCCTAAGACTCTTGGGAGGTGATGATCAGGGTTTATCTGATCTAGGTGGATATCGGTGGCCACCCACCTTGTCCAATTGGCTCAAAACAATTTTCTGGCAATTTACTAATTTTAGCAGTTTTTAACTTCCGGGGCCATTTTGAGGGCCTAAATGAAGTTTTTTTTTTGGAATTGAGCTCTTCAATGATAGCCAAAGGCATGATTGAGCCCCCAAAATGAATCTCCTCGACAATACCTTTCCAACGGGCTATCACACACCTAAAATAGAGATCGTATGCAAAAGTTACGACCCCGGGAAGTTGATGTACTAACTTACCCAAATGGGGCCCACATGACTTTTG
>SNQJ01S0204212.1:0-16590 GCA_010110895.2 Picea sitchensis
CATTTACACGGAAAAATGATTCACTATGGTACAAAGATCGCTTATATTTATGTAAGAACTCCCAACTCAAACAAAAGGTACTATTGGAATTGCACACCTCTCCAGTAGGAGGGCACTTGGGATTTTTGAAAACCTACCATAGATTTAAGAAGGATTTGTTTTGGGATGGCCTTAAAACTGATGTTCAAAGGTTAGTGGAATAGTGTTTGGTTTGCCAACAAAATAAGGTGGAAACAATTAAGACCCCAGGCCTTTTACAACCATTAGCCATCCCAAGTTAGTGCTAGGAGGATGTTTCCATGGATTTTATCATAGGGTTACTGAGGTCTTAAGGAAAGAGTGTCATCATGGTGATTGTTGATAGACTGGCCAAGTATGCACACTTTTGTGCACTCTCTCATCCCTTCAAAGCTAGTACAGTTTCCACCGCATTCATGGAGACAGTTCAAAATCTACATGGCAACCCAAAAATTATTGTAAGTGACAGAGATCCCATCTTCACTGGAAATTTTTGGGTAGAATTATTTTCTTGTTTGGGTACTCAATTGGCTCATATCTCATCCTATCCTCCTCAATCTGATGGAAAAGACGAGATAGTGAACAAATGTCTGGAAGACTACCTTCGTTTCTTTGTCTCTGATAAACAAACACAATGGTTCAAATGGTCACCCTTGGCAGAATGGTGGTATAACACTTCCTTTCATACTGCAACAAAAAGGACACCATTTATGGCACTCTATGGATACCACCCTCCTTCCATCACTTCTTCACTAAAATAAAAATATAAGGTTAAAGCAGTGGAAGATCACATCGAGCATCAACAACAAGTTCTCCAAATCTTAAAGGACAACCTGACCATGGAACAAAATCGCATGAAACAACAAGCATATCAACATTGTAGTGAAAGAAGTTTTGAAGTAGGGGATTAGGTGTTTTTAAGAATACAACCATACAAATAGATGTCCCTCAAGAAATCCAAGAAGGATAATGAATTATCACCAAAATACTATGTCCCTTATAAGGTGTTGCAAAATATTGGTACTATGGAATACAAATTGGAGTTGCTTGCATATTCATGAGTACACCCAATTTTCCATGTTTCATGCTTAAAGAAGGTTATAGGTGACAAAATCTCAGTTCAAACTATATTGCCAGAACTTGATGAGGAACGAAAAATCATATTGGAGCCTTAATCCATCACTGACATAAGAATTCACTAGTTGAGGAAAAGATCCATTTCAGAGTATCTCATTAAATGGAGGAAACTATCGGCTGGAGATTCCACTTGGGAAGATGATTCTTTTATACAAAAGCATCTAGAGTTACTCAAGTGTTGCAGAAAACACTTGTCTCAAGGGGAGGGGCATGTTAAGCCCCAATATTGGCTCATTACCCCTTAATTGGGGCATATTACATTAATAATGTTATTTTATTTATGTTGGCTTTATTCCATTAGTTGTAATTATACCTCCTAGTCTCCTATATATACCAAGGAGACATTTTCATTTGGAATCATATTGTACTTGAACATTTATGTGGGGTAAAAGGAGATTGCCCCCTCAAAGAGGCTTATTATTTGAAATTATCTATTTTTCAAGTCGTTGATTACTTATTCTGAGGTTTTTCTATGCTATATTGATATTTGGTTCTTAACATTTGGCTACCCCTCAAGAGCTATATCCCATTCTCGAGCCTATTTGGGATCAATACTCTCTCACTTTTCATGATCCTTTGGACTTGCTCTTTCCCTTCGATGAGGTGATTTTAGAGGCAATGACTACGCCGGATAGACCTTGGGATGATATTCACCATATATCTTACTTCTTACCTAATCTTAGGAGAGTGGAAGTAGGACAGTTTACCACAACCATGAATGGATATGTTACTTGTCATGTTAACCCTTTGGCCACGCACAAAATTTATGTTGAAGGAAACATGGAAAGTATAGTTGAGGCAATTCCAATTTACATCTCTAAAACCCCTGCCACCCTTGAAAACATCTTCATTGGAGAAGATTTTTAGCCCAAGGAGATTCAGGTGTACACTGAATTATTTAAAGAGTTTCAAGATGTTTTTGCCCAAACTTATGAGGAAATGCCAAGAATTGACCCTCATATAGTCGAACATGAGATTAGGACTTATCTCGATGCTAAGCTTGTTCAGTAGAAGCTTCGCCTAGTCAACCCTCGAAAGGCAACGACTATCAAGGTTGAGGTAGAGAAATTGATTAATGTTGGTTTCATATACCTAGTTTAGTTGATGGAATGGATGCCAAACCCTATTCCTGTCAATAAAAAGAAAGGTATGATTCGTGTGTGCATGGACTTTCACGATCTGAATAAATCTTGCTTGAAAGATAACTTTCCTACCCATTCATTGATCATATTATCAATGAATGTGAAGGTTGTGATGTATTTTATTTTATGGATGATTTCTCAGGGTATAATAAGATTTAGATCAAGCCCAAGGATCAACACAAAATTACGTTCATATGTCCTTGGGGTACTTTTTCATATAGGAAAATGAATTTTGGCCTAAAAAATGATGGAGCTACTTTTGAGCGGGCCATGTCGTCCACCTTCCATGACCTAAAAAATATAGTGGAGGCATATCTTGATGATATTGCATCACTTTCTCACAATATATTTGATCATCTCGCTCACCTTCAAATTATTTTTGAGAGGTGTTGCTACTATCAGATTCACATAAATCCGAACAAGTGTAGTTTTTGTGTAACGTCAGGACATTTTTTAGGTTTTATCATGTCCACTAAATGGATCATGGTTGATACTCTTAATTTTGAGGAAATAGTCTAGTTTCATCCCCCACACACAATCCCCCAACTTTAGAGTCTTCATGGGAAAGCTAACTTCCTATGACGATTTGTTGCCAACTATGTCGAAATAACTAAAGGGTTTATGAATTTGTGGAAAAAAGGGGTCACATTCTTCTGGGATGAAGCAACTCAATGCTCTTTTGAAGTGTTGAAAACTTCCCTGACGGTTGCCCCTCTGCTCAGTCCTCCTAATTATGGCAAGGATTTCTTGTTATAATTGGCTACAGTAGAGTGTACCATCGATATGGTCTTGGTTCAAAAGGATGAAGCGCTCCATGAACATGTTATCTACTACCTTAGTCGAGGCTTAGTTGGACCAGATCTCAACTACACTCACATTGAGAAACTGGATTTGGAAATTGTTCACGTTGTCCAAATGTTCCGTCATTATATTTTACTACATAAGACCATCTTCATATTCATCATTAATCCTTTTCAATATGTGTTGACATGAAGGTTCATCGACGAGAATATTAGTCTATGGATAGTCATTCTTCAAGAATTTGATTTGGACTTTGTTTCGGCGAAGTCTAAAAAGTCTTTGGTCTTTGTTGAGTTAATTTCAGAAATTTCAATTGAGAGTGGGAATGAGTTTCCCTAAGATTCATTGATCAGTGAGGATATATTCCTTATTGCATGTTCTAACCCTTGGTATGGAGATATACTTGTGTATCTTCAAAATTTGAAGTGTCATTCCTTTGTTTCTCGTGATGAGCATCGATGGATATGCCATCAAGCGCAAAGTTATCTTATCATTGATGATACTTTGTATCATCGAGGAGTTGATTGTCTTCTCCATCGTTTTCTGAATCATGAGGAGGAAGATCTTGTGTTGAACAAATTCCACACTAGATCATGTGGTGGTCACTTGTCTGGGTTGGAAACAACCCAAAAAGTCCATAATGTAGGATACGTTTGGCCCTCATTAATCAAAGATTGTATAGAGGTGATTAAGAAGTGTCACCCATGTCAAATATTCTCTCAAAATATGCGGGCACACCCTGCTCTTATGTTTCTTGTTATTGTTGTTGGTCCCTTCACTAAGTGGGGGATTGATTTCACTACTTGTCACCCAACTTCAGCTAGGGGGATGATCCATATTTATGAGTGGAACGAAATTAATAACAAATTGAATACCATAACACAAAGATACAAATAACAACAACAAATATCCCATGAACAATAACTTTTATTGAATAAATAAAATAGGTTGAAACTGTAAAACTGAAGAACTAAAACAACTTGTTTGAATGGTGGTATCTATCTCTGAGAAGAGATGTGGCTTCTATGCACATCCGTCTGAGAAAAATGATTACAATGAGGCTCCAGAGGACTTTTTAAAATTAATCATGAATGAAAAAACCCTAGACATCGAAAAACCTAACCCTAGGAGATGAAATACCAAAAGTTATGTGGGCCCTAATGGGTAAGTTGGTACCTCAACTTCCTGGTGTTATCGGACAAATCGGTAGGTGTGGACACTAACTGATCTCCCTAGATCCACCTAGATCTAGAACAAAACACACCAGAACATGACGCTTTCCTTAAGTTTTAGATATTGAATTTACTAACTAAAGAGGGATGAGTGACATACCATTTAAATGTTGCTTCCTCTCACCATCGCCATCCTAGCTCCATTCCAATGTTCATACAATGATGAACCTGCAAAAGAACGCAACCAACCAAAGTGATAGCAATAGCATAAACTCAATATAAACCTATGTATGTGATCAAGGAATCATACAATAAAACACAACAAGCTTTATAGGAAAGAATCATATTACTTTATCATATTGAATGTGAAAGAGAGATTACAACCATGGCCTTGATGTCGTAAGAGATTACAAACTATTCCTTGATGTCGTAAGGTTCCTTCCAACCGTCCCTTCGCTCTACACACACTTTCACTCCAAGAATTCGAGAGCATAGATCCGATAATATTCACACCCATCTCTGACAAAGCGCAAATCTCAAAGCCACCAACCAAGCTAATAATTCCAAGCCATCCAAAGCTAAGCTCAAGAACCCTTCTCCATGAGAGCTCTCTCCTTTATAAGTTGAAGAGGATACAGAGGATAAGGTGAGGAGGTTAGGATGATCCCACTAAATCATGAAAGTGAGTAAGATCCAAACCATTCGGATGCCGCCTCACCATGGAAGTTTCTCCTTCTATAAGATTCGAGAAAACGCTCGTTTTTCCCAAGTATAAGCATTCTCGCACCCTGCTTATAGTACAACCTGTGAACTGTTCACACCCTAGCTATGATGCAGCCTGCGAGAATCAGGCATTCTTGCACCCTAATACATAGGTAGCCTGTGAACTTCCTTTTTTATAAGGTTTTTACACCGGAAAATGCAACTTCTTTTCTCAGGAAAATTTCTTCTCCCTTCTCTCTTCAAGAACTCAAGTCATTGACCCCTCTGAAGGCAACAGATAGGTTTACATCATTAACGGTCATAGGGATGATGAAAATAATGTGTAACACCTGGGGTTGTAACTTTTGCATACGACCTTCGTTTTAGGTGCGTGATATCCCGTTGGAAAGATGTTTTTGAGAAATACAAATTATTCGATCAAAAATTGACTTCATCTATATTTTGACTGTGGTCAGCCAAAAAAAACTATTTAGGGCCCCAAAACAGCCCTGGAAGTACAAAAATATGTACTGACATAAAAAATTCCAAAATAAGCCAGATGGATTAGGTGGGCTGACATAAATATCCACCTGGAAGTTGTGTATGGCTTAAAACATCCTAGGAAGTGTAGAACTCACAATCACAAAGAATTAAATAAGAACGTGTTGAACTAAAAATTGTTAAGAGGAGCTAGTTGGAATAGGTGGGTGGCCACCACTATCCACCTAGATCAGTCCTCCCCCCTTAGGAAGAAATTTTATCCATTGCATTGAGTGCCCCCATAAGGTGAATAAATTTCTATGAAATTTGGCCTCAGGTGAGCCACTTGCCTTGGTGTAGCAGTTTCCCTGCCTTGATAACCCGATAAAATTGGATCCTCTACTCATGAGTTGCCTTGATCTGTGTGTCCATTATCTTATTAGTGGATGTATGTTCCATGAAATTAGGGTTGATCTATGTTGGTTTCAACTATTCTACGATCTCTGAGGTGTCCAATAATGGTGGAAAATATGGTCGAAGGAGGTCCACATTGAACACTAGGTGCAATCCAAGGAAGGGTGGAGTGTTGAGCTCAAAAGAATTGCTACCCACAGCCTTGGTGATAGTGTAAGGCCCATAGAGAAGTGGGCATAGCTTTTGATGGGGCCCTGTAAGGTTATCTTTATGAAAATGTAACCAGAACTTGTCTCCCACCTAAAACTAGTGCGGTACCCGGTGTTGATCATGGCGCTACTTGTACTTAGCATTGGCTTTTTGTAAAATCTCATAGACCTATTAGTGAATGTGTTGAATCTTCTTAATGAATCTGGTGGATTTGTCGGCCTCAAACTAAACATGGGAAGATTCTTCCTTTATGGTTGCAAGAGGTAGTGCAACATCAATGGGACCCAAGGGATAGAATTCCAGTCCCACCTGAAATGGGCTATGTCCGGTGGAACTATAGAGAGACATGTTGTAGTTGTGTTGAACATAGGGAAGACTCTCATCCCATCTACATAGATTCTTAGAGTTGTACATGCACAGAATGTGAACAATCATATGATTGAAGATCTCTATCTGTCCATCAATTTGGGGGTGGAAAGCCATGGATTTAGTTAGATTCGTGTCCAACAGTGACTAGATACTCGACCAAAATCTATTGAGGACCCTGTTGTCCCAATATGAGGTGATCATCTATGGTATCCCAAAATGGACCCACACCCATTCGAAGAATATCTTGGTAGTATCTGTCGATGTGATGCTCTTCTTGCAAGCTGTGATAATTTCCATCTTCAAAAATCAATCAACCACCACAAATACACAATCATTGTCATTCTTGGTGGATGGAAGGCCATACATGTAATCCATTGAGATGGATTCCCAAGGCCTCTCGGGGGTAGGAAGAGGGGTGTAAAATTCTTTCTTCTTGATGGATGGCTTGGAAATGGCATAGGAAGTGCAAGATCTAATATACTTTTTGATGTATTTTCAAATTTTTGGCCATTAAAAATGTTTATGAAGAACGACCACAATTTTCTCCATGCCAAAATGTCCTTCCACCAATTGTAGTGAGCCTCCCAAATAAGATTTGCATGCTCTCTTGTGGGAACATAGAGGTGGAATAGATGGCATAACAGTCCATCCTGGATGTGAAAATCGATGACAATCACTCATGTACCCAAGAGATGATAGGTGGTGGTGAAGTCAGGTTCACGTTGATAGAGTTGGGCCACTCAGATGCCTCATGCCCACAGGAATGGAATACTATTATGAGTACATCGATAGGAGGGAGACTGAGGCAGTCAATGACACGATTTGTGCTCCCTGCTTTATACTTGATGTTGATATGGAACTGTTGTAGGTATGTGGAACACTTTTGATGGCAGTCATTCTACAACTTCCCCTATGTTTTTATGAATTGAAGAGGGTTGTGATAATTTTGGATGATTGTCTCCTTTCCCAGAATGTAATGTTTCCATTGACGATAGGCTTGCACAATGGAATACATTTCTTTGTCATATGTGGGGTATTTTAAGACAGTATATGAGAGTGTCTCACTATTGTATGCTACTCTATGACCGTGTTGAGTGAGAACTGCGCCTACAACATAGTCAGAAGCATCAGTCTCAATATCAAACGATTGTTGCAAATCAAGTAAGGAGAGTACTAAATATGAGAATAAGAGATGCTTCAGATCATCAAATGCTTGTTGTTGTTCTTTCCCACATACAAACATTTCCTTGCCATCGCCCTTGGTTACTTGGCTGAGGGCCCATGCAATATGGGAGAATCCCAACATGAACCTTTGGTAGAAGTTGGCAAGTCCCAAGAAGCTCCAAAGCTCGGTTAGTGTGGTCGGGGCTGTCCAATAATGAATGACTTGGATATTATATGGATCCACATGTACCCCATGCTCTTCAACAATGTAGCCCAAGTATTGGACCCTATTCACGCCAAAGGATCATTTTTCCAAGTTGGCATATAGCTTGTGTTACCGTAGAGTTCCAAAAACCTACTAAATATGCCGCATGTGCTCCTCCCAAGTTTTGTTGAAGATGAGGATGTCATCCACATATACCACCACAAAAGAGTTTGTGAAGGGTCTCAATAAATCATCCATCAATCTCATGAAAGTTTTCAATGCATTCTTTAAGCCAAAGGGAATGACCAACCATTGAAATAGACCTTCTTTAGATTTGAAAGTTGTCTTCCATACATCAGTTGGTTCGATGGGAACTTGGTGGTAGCCAGACTTTAGGTAAATCTTGTTGAATAAATTTTCCCCCTTGAGTTGGTCAAGAAGGTCATCAATTCGGGGAATTGGGTATCGGTTCATGACTATGATTTTGTTTAATTCTCTGTAATCAATGTAGAGCCACCATGTCTCGTCTTTCTTCTGCACCAGCACAATTGGGCTTTCACAAGTGGACGAGCTAGGCTGGATGTGCCCCTTTTGAATCAACTCTTGGATATGGTGCTTGATTTCGTCATTTTCCATCAGTGAGCGATGATAGACTGGTCCATTAGGTAGAAGTGCACTGGGTCTTAGATCAATTGGATTCTTGCATTGGAAGTGCATCGATACCCTGATGGGAGAGGAGAATATGTCTATGTACTCTTCCATGATCTTGTCCACTTACTTCTACTACAACGAGAGGCTCTATGTAGAGGTCACAAATGTGGCGGTGACCTTATATTTACCATGAGCGTGGATCATAAAGAAGACGAACTTCCCAAAATGTGAAATGAATTTACTTCATTTCTTAGCAAAGATTAAAGAAATAGAGGTAGGCAATGCTACCTATTCTATCATGTACAATTGTCTACCCAAAGTAATAATAACATTGTGGGGTCGAGAATAATACATGACATATCTCTTCCAAAAATATGGTTGGCCTAAAAGAACATCAAAAACTTCAAGGGGATAAATATCACACAATACCTTGTCTTTGAAGGGCTTGATGTTATAGGGAAGATGAAAGTGTTGGTTGACGCAGAGATCTCGTCCTTGGTGAATCTAGCCGATGGTGTAGGGTTGTGGGTGGGGTGTTATTGGTAGGTCCATCCGCTTGATGACGTCTACTGAAATCAGGTTCTTATGACTACCTCTATCAACAATGAAATGCAGCAGAGTCCCCTTTATCCACATCTGTGAGTGAAAGAGTTTTTCCCCTTCCTCTGGTTCTTTTCATTCACTTGGATAGACTTTGGTGGTAGTGGCAGTGGAACTAGGTTCAACATCGATGATCCACTTCCCACTTTATGGATTTGATTTAGAGTCATAATCTACCTCTAACTCAGAATCGTTCAGCTCGACCACCAGTGACTTCTTGGAGAGACATTCTTGGGTGTTGTTCCATGGGATTTTATGGTATTCACACCACTTTCCCATGTCCTTCTTCAACTTCTCATTACCCTTCTTGGGTTGTAGCTTGGACTAGTTGTCCTTAGAGAATCCATCTTTACTCTGTCTCTTTTTTGGTGGGTTGGGACCGCCTTTTACCTACTTCGGCTATGAGGAATTTGCAGATCCAAACTCTCACCTCCTCTACTTAAATTTCTTCTCGATCTTGACATCATATCTATAAGTCGCACCTAATGATGTGATGTATAGAAAATACATTTCTATTTGAATGTATTTGTGCAGAAAATCGAGGTATTTGAGCACCGGATGTCATTCAGAATATTTGATACACAATTGTTGCACAAAGTAAGGAAAATATTGGTGAAATATGGTATTTTCTGGTCCCTTTCTTGACGTAGCATGGTCCACCTTGTGTAGTAGTCCCCATAGATTCCAACAGGGTAGTACTTTTCTTTAATGGCATCCCTGAAGAAATCCCAAGTGGGGGAGACCACAAATATTTCATATTCCTCTGTGGCCCTTTTCTCAGAGTACGTATCCCACCAATCCTTAACATGGGGGACACCCTTGAGGAGTGAAAAACTAATATTTTCCCTATCGGAAAATTTGTGGACCGAAAAATACCCTTCGAGCAAATTCAACCATTTATCTACAACATCTAGATATATCAGTCCTTCAAATAATGGAATATCAAAATTTACTTGTACCTTGAAGGGGGTTTCATGGCCACTTAATGAAGATGTGCCTCATGTGGGTAGACTTCGATGGATATGTGCAAAGGTTTCCATCATATCCTTCATTTTTCGCGTAAGGGCTTCCTCGAGAAACATTTTAAAAGGATCTCCTGCTCCATCATATTTCTTCTCATTGTTGAATTTTCTCTATGTGTTAGGCTCAAGCATGAGGTTTATTTCATTTAGCATGTACTTGAACCATAAAAAAATGCAACAACACCATACACAAGTGCTTCAATAACCAAGATCAAAAGAAGAATAACCATGCACAAGAACACAAGAAGTATCCTAGGAAAACCCTTCTCAAACAAAAGAAAAACCCAACAATCCTTTTCTAGATTCCCAAGGGAAGATCCCTCAACCATAAACCCTAGATGCACACAAGAGGGTTCTCTACAACCTTGAAACTAGTGCCCAAGAGAGTTGGGCAATTCATCTGTACAAGTAGGTCTGAAATTTCAAATTGACAAGTGACAAGTGTGTGTTTCCACAATGGGGAATCACTTCTATTTATACAAGACTAGACACAACAATAGGTGTGTCTATTGGCACAATAGGGCCGACCTCAATAACTCAATAATATAATTAATCATTACAATAAACATTAATTACCTTTAACATATGGTGGGGCTGAATTGTACCTTTTACATCACAATTAGGGTTACAAGTAAATCTTACACTTAGAAAATATAGCAAGGGATCCACACGTCCACTAGTGCTCAGCCACTAGGGACACATCTACCTATGCTCGGCCATAGAGATGTCATACTCAAAATATCTCTATCTCAATTGAGTCCATAGGAGAATCATCTGGAGTACCATCTCAGGCCTAACTCAACTGAGTCCACATGAGTACAAGGTAGGAGACCACACATTGACTCAACTCAGTCTAGAGGAGAAATATACACCCATTACATGGGCACACCCAACACATGGTTTCTCTCAGAGGTCGAATCAACTTAGTCCAAATGAGAATGTATCATGGAGAATGACACATGATGTTGAAATCATTAACACTCCCTCTAAGCTAGGGAGCATTCTCCACCGGGCCAAGTCTCTCACAGAAGTACTCAAACTTCATCCTGCAAAGTGGTTTGGTGAATACATCTGCAATCTGCTCAT
Organism: Picea sitchensis; assembly: GCA_010110895.2. Taxonomy (NCBI): domain Eukaryota; kingdom Viridiplantae; phylum Streptophyta; class Pinopsida; order Pinales; family Pinaceae; genus Picea; species Picea sitchensis. Next base: position 11,174 of record SNQJ01S0204212.1, read on the forward strand.
GTGTAGAAAGGTATTGCACATGTATTTCTTTCCTCTGCACCATATCTCTGATATAATGGTATTTGATCTCAATGTGTTTTGATTTATCATGAAACACATGATTCTCCATGAGCTTCACACAACTTTTGTTATCACAATGAATAATAGTGGAATCCATCTTATGACCAAATAAATCTTTAAGGAGCTTGCGAATCCACACTTCTTCGCAGAATGCCATGCATAACACTATGTACTCTTCTTTTGTGGTACTCAAGGCCACAAAGCTTTGTTTCCGACTGCACTAGGAAACCATGGCAGACCCCAAAGTAAAACAACAACCAGATGTGCTCTTCCGATCCACTGTGCTCCCTGCACAATCTGCATTGACATATCCGTACAATATCATGTCTACACTGGAGGCATATCTCAGGCCATATCCAACTATGCCTCGTAGATATCTAAATACATGCTTCACTGCTATCCAGTGAGTCTATCTCGACTGACTCATAAACTAACTGAGTACGTTCACTGCATAGCATATATCAGGTCTAGTGTTAACCAGATACAACAATAATACAATCATATATCGATAAATATGTGGATCAATCTCACCTGAATCAATAGAAGCCTCAGTTATTTTCTTCAGATCCATCACCATCGGTGTAGGCATGGATTTGCAGTCTGTCATACCGAATTTATTCAATATCTCCACTGTATATTTTCCTTGACTCCGGAAAATCTCTTTAGTCCTCTACCATACTTCTATTCCAAGAAGTAGTGCATCATACCCAGATCCTTCATCTTGAATTTAGAAGTCAATTTGCTTGCATTCATCAATAAGACTTACTGAACCAATGAGGAATAAATCATCAACGCACAGGACTAAAATCAGTCACTCATCACCAACAATATGATAATATAGGTTTGGATCAACAACAATCTTTCTGAAGCCCAAACTCATCAGGAATCCATGCATATTCTCATACGAAGCATGAGGTGCCTTCTTTAGTCCATACAAGGCTTTCTTCAACCTGCACACATGATACTTCTGCTCCTGTATCACAAATCCTTCTGGATGCTCGATGTAAACTTCTTCCTCAATCTCACCATTGAGAAAGGTTATCTTTACATCCATCTGATGTAGTATCCAACCCATGGATGCAACTAGTGCAATGATCATATGGATGGAAGTGTATTAGGATAAAAGATCAAATGTCTCCTCATAATCAATTCCCTCCACCTAAGAGAATCCTATGGCCACAAATCTCACTTTATACTTCTCAACACTTCCATTAGCTGCATGCTTGATCTTATAGATCCACTTGGAATTCACTACATACTTCCCTTCTGGTCTCAGAACAATATTCCACACATCATTCTTCATGATGGACTGATACTCTTTTGTCATGGAATCCTCCCACACCTGTTATCCTACTACTTCTCCATGAAAAAAAGGCTTGGTATCAATGATGTGGTTCATAGATGAAATGTAGATCGAAAATATATGTGCTCTCTTACTCTCTCAAAATGTGCGTCGAGGATTTGTATGTCCCTCTGCCTCCTGTAGATTTTGTCAATCCCAAGCAGGCCTTTTATGGCCTACTGCAATGTCTCTGGGAACATCAACTGGAGAAACTAGATCAACTGGATCAACTAGATCAATGGTTGTCTCCCTCTGAACTACTAAAGGGGGTGAAGGTACTGTCTCGCTGTCAATATCCATCTGAGATTCTCTGGATCTTTGAAAGGATATCTCTTCCTCAAAGATGACATATCTCCTTACCTCAATCTATCTCTGACCAGGGATGTAGATCCAGTATACCTTTGAAGATTCACTGCACCCTACAAATGTACCCTTTCTACATGAAGGGTCTAGCTTGGTTCTCCTCTCCTTGGGCACATTAAAGTATATTGGACACCCAAATATCTTGAAGTGTCCAACCTCAGGCTTCACTTTGATGAAATCTTATTTGGGATTCATGTTCTTCAAATATGGTGAGGACTCCTATTATGAACATACACAACTGTCATGGATGGTTCTTCCCACAAAATCATAGGTAGATTATGACCATGTATCAATGCTTTGGTTGCCTCAATGATGGTTATGTTCTTCCTCTCTACAACTCCATTTTGTTGAGGGTTATAAGGAACATTGTACTCCCTCTTGATCCCTGCCTCAATATAGAAATCAAGAAAATACTCAGAGGTGTACTCTCCTTCATTATCTAATCTCAACACCTTGATCCTCCTCCCAATCAAGTTCTCAACCTGAGCTTTAAACTCTTGAAATATCGCAAGGTCTCCATCCTTGGTCTTTAAGAAGTAAATCCATGTCTTTCGAGAGTGATCATCAATGAAGAGCACATAGTACAAATATCCGTTCAAGGAAGAAACTGTCATAGGTCCACACACATTTGAATGTATCAAGTCCAAGATCCCCTTGGATCTACTATCATTGTTGAAGAAGGACCCCTTGACATTCTTGCCAAGAGAAAAACCTCTGCAAACACCATCATGTTGAACATGTATCTATGGAATTCTTGTTACCATATTCCCTAGAGTGGGAAGGGATCTATAGTGAATATGAGAAAGTCTCCTATGCCACAACTCACTCAAATTGATCGTATCATGTAACAAGGTCTGGAATGGTTGGACATTCAGCCTGTATAATTTGTTTTCTCGAACACAAATAACTTGGGAAGAATTCATATGTGCTTTCTTGTGCCATGCAAGAACTTTTCCTTCATAGAAGGTAACCTTGTAGTCTTTATCCTCTAAGGAAGAAACATAGACAAGGTTCCTTTTCATCCCAGGTACATATAGTACCTCACTCGATTGAAGGGGTATGTCATAATCTAGTTGGAATGTATAGGTTCCAACTCCTTTCACATTATATCTATTATTGTCTCCAAGTAATACATGTCTATTGGACTCTTTCTCAACAAGGTCTGTCAGATGATCTTTATATCCGATCATGTGCTTGGAGGCACCAGTGTCAATTAGCCAAATATCACTATCAGTAGGAACCGTACCTAAGAGTGATGATATGAAAAAGAATGTTTCATCTTTGATTTATTCATCTCTATGATGTAGTTCTGGATCAACATCAGCAGTGGAGGTGAGTTGTCTTCCTTTCTTCATGGTAGGACAATGCCTTGCAATATGTCCATACTTGTCACATTTGAAAAACTGGATCTTTGATTTGTCTTTTCTATGATCATGACCTGAAGCTGATGAATTATTCTTATCTTTGAATGCTTTACTGAAGCTTCTTCTATTTCATCCTCCTTTCATTGTATGGAAATCAAGAGCATGATTTTCATCATGAGGAGAGTCTTGCACTCCTCTAGCTATAAGTCTAATTTCTTCCTGGGTACAGTATGTCCATAGACGATCAAAAGTAGGTAGTTCTTCTCTGCCACTGATACTTTGAAGAAATGGTTTCCAATGTCTTGGAAGAGCATTGAGAGTGGTCAAGACAAGTTCTATGTCTAATATGGTTTCTCCAATGGCACCCAGTTGATCTCTGATCTCTGAAATCTTCATGAAGATGGTAGCAGTGGTGTCAACTTTTGTCATCTTGATATTTTGAAGTTGGCTCTTCAATGTATGAGCTTTCAGGGTGTTGTTACTCTCAAACATATTTTCCAATTCTTCATACATTTCATAATCTATATTCAGGTTGGAAATACGAGGTAGGAGATGATCTCTCACTAAGTAGATGAATATCTTCCCTTCCTTGATGTCATCTTCCTTCCTTTCTTCCTTCTCTTCATCGGTAGTTGTCTCTGGTAGAGTATTTTGTATCACACTCGATAGGTCATCCTCTTCTAAGGTGATATGTATTCTTGAATTCTAGGAACTGAAGTTTCTTGATCCATCAAGCATATCTTCCACCAAGGTTTTATTCCTCATGGTTTGCAGATTCTTCCACAAACCCTTAGAAACTAGGCTAGGAAACCTAACAACTAGGATATGATAGCATATTTTAGGTTTCATTGGACTTATGACTTCCAACAATAATAATTTAGAAGGTCATGGGAACATTGGTGAGTTGTAAAACCTAGAACCAAAATTTCTGTAGAAAACTGTTGAACCCTAGAAACCCTAGGGCCAAAAATAAAAAATTCTCATAAATGAAATCTGATAGTCTTTGGAGATGTGATGAAGGCATCCGTACACTCCTATGCCAAAATTATCTCCCGTGTTTCAGTGTAGGGTGATGAAATAATAAAAAAGAGAGGATTGTACCTTTTCTTCAGAAACCCTATAGGGTCGTACGGTTCTGCAACTGAGAGGTGACGATTGGCTAAAAACTTGTGAAATGGGTCTTCAAGAAATCTTCTCTGATACCATGTTGAATTTTCTCTATTTTCTAGGCTCAAACATGAGGTTTATTTCATTTAGCATGTACTTGAACCATAAACAAATGCAGCAACACCATACACAAGTGTTGCAATAACCAAGATAACAAGAAGAATAACCATGCACAAGAACACAAGAAGTATCCTGGGAAAACCCTTCTCAAACAAGGGAGAAATCCAACAATCCTTTTCTATAATTTCAAGAGAATATCCCTCCACCATAAACCCTATATGCACACAAGAGGGTTCTCTACAACCTTGAAACTAGTGCCAAAGAGAGGTGTGCACTTCAATCGTAAAAGTAGGTCTGAAATTTCCAAATGACAAGTGACAAGTGTGTGTTTCCTCAATGGGGAATCACTTCTAATTATACAAGACTAGACACAACAATAGGTGTGTCTATTGGAACAATAGGGCCGACCTCAATAACTCAGTAATATAATTAATCATTATAATAAACATTAATTATCTTTCACATATGGTGGGGCCAACTTGTACCCTTTACATCACAATTAGGGTTACAAGTAAATCTTACACTCAGACAATATAGTGAAGGATCCACACATCCACTAGTGCATATCCACTAGGGACACGTCCACCTGTGCTTAGCCACAGGGACATCATACTCAACATATCTCTATGTCAACTGAGTCCATAGGAGAATCATCTGGAGTACCATCTCAAGCCCGACTCAAGTTAGTCCATAGGAGTACAAGGCATGAGACCACACATCGACTCAACTTCATCCAAAGGAGAACGATACACCCATCACATGGAAACACCCAACACATGGGCTCTCTCATAGGTCGACTCAACTCAATTCAGAGGAGAACATATCCCAGAGAATGTCACGTGACACTACAATCATAAACACTCATCTTGTAACACCATGTTTCCCCCAATTTGTAATTAATCATAAAATAGGAATTACCATGCTAATGCATGAGGACAATGTAAGTGTATTATTGTTTGAGTTTCCAATAACTGACTGCGAGGGTGAAGCCTTGAAAGTACTGGCCATGATATCACTAGAGGAAGAATGTGAAAACTATAAGAGAGGGTTCATTATGACAA
>SNQJ01S0204214.1:0-16590 GCA_010110895.2 Picea sitchensis
CAACAAATGCTTCTATTGTTATTCAACAAAGTCCTTTAGTTCATGCAAGCTATGTTGAACAATATACTAAGGATGAAGATTTCAAAGAAGTTTATGAATCACTAAGGCATGCTTATCAGAATGAAGAATTGAATTATCATATCGATGACAAGTTGTTGTATCATCTTGGTAAAATCTGTATTCCACAAAGTTAAAGAGTGCATGTGATAAGAGAAGCTCACACTTCTCTCATTTCAGGGCATTTTGGAGTCGGTAAAACCGTAGCACAATTACAAAAATTCCGTTGTTGGCCTCAAATGAATGAAACAATGTCCAAATATGTAAAAGGTTGTGTCATGTGTGCAACAAGCAAACCAACTAATATAAAGTTAGGCTTGTACACTCCACTTTCAGTTCCTTCTCGTCCATGGGAAAGTGTTTCAATGGATTTCATAGGAGGTTTACCAATGTCTAGAAAAGGACATGACTATCTGTATATTGTTGTGGATCGATTTAGTAAAATGTGCATACTCATGCCTTGTAAAAAGCAGATCACAGCTGAGATGACTGCTCATTTGTTCTTCCAAAATGTATGGGTCCATTTTGGACTTCCTACTTCTATTATTTCTGATCGAGATTCCCAATTTCTTGGGAAATTTTGGTCATCATTATGGGAACTTATGGACACAAAGTTGAAGAAAAGCATAACATTTCATCCACAAACCGATGATCAAACTCAAGTGGTCAACAAGACTGTGGTACATCTTCTTCGAGGGTATTGTGCTAAGCATCCCAAGCTTTGGGATGAACAATTGCATTATGTACAACATGCCTACAACAGAGCTATACACTCTTCTACTCAAAAGTCTCCTTTCAAGACATGTTTTGGGTACTTTCCAAAGTCTCCTTTAGACTTCATTTTTGGGAAAGATACATTGGAATGTGAATAGGTTGATGCAGATAAAGATCAAAGGTTTATTCAACAAATTTAGGTAATTCATCAAGTAGTGTAGGAATAGTTGGAATCAAGTCAGGCCAAATACAAAAAAAGGCACGACAAGCATCACATAGATCATCATTTTCAGATTGGTGATCAAGTATGGCTTCATATCAACAAAGATAGACTTCAAGGTGAAGGTAGAAAATTGAAACCTATCAGGTATGGACCCTTTACAATTTTGGACAAAGTCAGTAATGATGCTTTCCAGTTAGAATTGCCTCCTTATATGCAAATGTATTCAATTGTTAATGTGGAAAACTTGAAATTGTATGAGCCACTTATGATTATAGACCAAGATGTACAGGTTCAAGTACCTTTGGTGGACGCGTTTTCTCTTGAGTATCGTATTAAACTTCAGGAAGATGTAATACTGGACAAGAAGGTCAGATCGTCACGAAGGGGAGACATGGAATTTCTTCATGTGGGGTTAAAAGGAATGCATCCAAGAAAAGCAATATGGATAGAGACTGAAAGAGTGAGGGAATTATACCCTCACTTATTTTCTGAATGATTTCATACTTTTTGTGGCCAAAAAGCTTTCGAGTGGGAAGGTTTGATCCAGGTGGATCATATCAAAATTCGATAGAGTTAAATTATTCAAAATGCAAAGTAAAGCTTAAAAAGTGGAAGATCTCATCAACAACTTTTCGGTGACATTCGTTTCAGGAAAAATGGCCTTCAGGTGACAAAGATGTGAGCAAGGGAAGTTTCGTAAAAAATGGTTATAAATGGGTTAAAATGGTCAAAAATATGGTTAGAAATGGTTTGGAAAAAAAAGGGGTGGTCAAGGGCCTAGCCCTTGACCTTGCCAACACTGAGGCTCCCTTGGTATTAAAAGCATATCATAAATCCAAATGTGATATATATTAAAACCATATTAATCCAAAAGTGATAAGTATCAAAACATAAATCACGCACAGCCATATATCAAATGCTATAAAAAATATATGTGTATGGAGGAGAAGCTCACAGGTTTGATCCCGAGACTTCTACCCCCATAACAACTACAACTACCAATGTGCCACCACCATGGGACGTGGTAAGTAATGGCACAAAAACCTTAAAAGTTGTCGAGATTTGGGGGATTTCGGAGGGTGCGTGGCCCATAGCTCTCACCTCCCCAAAAACCATTCTTCTTTTATTATTTAAATGAGGCATGGGCATGAATCCCAAGGAGGAGAAGGAGTTTGATGCAAGCAAAGACAAGCATGCAGATCGAGGTGATGCTGCATAGTGACTGAAGTGAATTTGCATGCAGATCGAGGTGGTATTTGCACGCAGTTAGAGGTGGTACAGAATTGGCATGCATCTCGAGGCCATACGAACTGTACAATCAGGGGTAGATTTGGGAATTGTGCCAAGAAGGGCATTTGGAGTCCAGTTTCTGAAATATATCGAGTTTATACTCAAAAGTATCAATTTTTTGCAAGGATTCCAGATCCAACTTCATTTTTTGCATTCAAGCATCCAGACAGAAAAGTGCTCATAGAACCTTCCAGATACACAGAAAGGTATCCATGTTTATACTTAAAAGTCTAAGAATTTCATCTTGCATCTGTTGTTGAAGTCTGTTATTGTATATGACAGAAAAAAATTAGAAGTCACCTTGTAAGCATTTGAATACTTAATCTATCGGCCTTCCCATTTGGAAAGTGGCTCGGAGAGGTAGCCAGGAAGTCTAGTGAACTCCGTTACCAATTCTTGTTCATAGATAGTATGCTTACATGTTTATTTGATTGATGAATGTTCTTTAATTTTGCATTCATAAATATGGTTAACAATTAAAAAATTCGCATGCAAGTAATGGTTAAAGATCAAGTAAAATTTTTAGATCACCCTTACAAAAACGCTAAACATAAGTGGGTTAGGTTAGACCACATTCCCCTTGAGTTAATCTCGGTTGTTCCATGATCCAAACATTCTCCAAGTCAGTGCTTGTCCATTTTCCAACTAATACACAACAATTTGTCCACTTTGTAACTTCTTTTCTTAGCATTGATTTTCCTCTTTTTTCAACGTGCTCCCTATTTTCCTTTGTTTTCAGCGCACTCCTTATTTTTCGGTGTTTCTTTGATTCTTTCCAAAAATTGGCCAATTCCAATAGGCCCCCAAAATTGGCATCGTGAGTCGTCTCAAATCACTCACTAACTTCTGCATCTTTCACCGATTGTGTTAGTGCTTCATACATCTCGACTACTTGTTGGTACTCATATTGAGCCTCACTGCTCTTTTTGGCCATGGCTTCTACCATTTGTGTGGTGACTTTGGATTTTGATATTTGTCCCCCCTCCAAGCCTATCTATTCTATGTTTAGTTTTGTTGCATCAATATCTATGACCAACTTCTCTTCCTTTTACTGTAGGGGCTCCAATTGAGCTTGTCTTGTGATTTTTTAAACATGCACTGCTTTCTCCTTTGCATGTAGGATCTTCATCTCTTCCACAATATTGATTTTCTTGGGAAGTGGCATTGTCTTCTGTCATTGTTTTAAATCTGCCATTACTGCATGCACTCTGTCTTCCCTTCCTTACATATCTTGCAAGCTCCCATCTTGTAAGAGTTGTGTCCATAGTTGGGCACTCCTCTCCAACAATTGTTTTATTCGTTGTATTGCCTGCACTATGTTTTTTTTGCAGATGTTGTTGCATCTATCTCTCATTGCACTCTGACTTTTGGAGGAGTAGTGGGTACTGCACACTCCTCTAGCTCCTTTATTTCTCTCTTGTACTGCTCCAATTCCTATGTTATTTTCCTCATATTCTCCTTAGAAGATACTTCCTCCATCCCTGCGTTGTCTAATATGATTTCAAATACTTCTCTTATGTTTTTCTCCATCTCCTATATGTTTTGTTGTGCTATCTTATTTTCCTTCCCTTTTTGGATGATTGCTTCCTTCAATGTGATGCTCTCTTCCTGTGCTATTTGTAAGTTCATCACATCAGACCTTGCCCTAGACTAAATTTCTTGTGTGACACTAATCTATAATTTATACAATGCCTTCGTCGAGATCTTATCCAACACCAAGTCTAATGTCTCAATTTCCTTCAGGGGATTCTGTGTTACCTCCTCATCGATGAATAACATCTCAGGTGTTATGATAAAATTGGTGCTCCCCTACCCTATGATTTGCACTATTTATCGAGAAGGCATTCCTTCCCTATTTTTCACTAGTTTATCTTTTTGTGGCTTCTCTGCCATGATCCTAAGCTACTCCAATGCATTTTTAACTTCAGGTACTTGCTCCATAATCGAATCCCTATTCTTTTAAGCATTCTCCCACAACTCTGATAGTCGATCTTCGACTGTTGTGGCTACCAGTTCCACATCATCTGATGTCAGTGATGTAAATGTGTTGACCTACACAGAATAGATCTAGCTAAACAATGATACACACGTTTGTAGAGAGAATTGGTAAAAGAAGAAGAAGGAGAGAAAGGAGAGAAAGAATAGAAATAATTCTCATTAACCGTTGTGAATAATGAATAATTTACATATGATATACTCTGTATAACTTAATGAGTTCAACTTGATGTGAGCCAAGTCACCATAGTGGTGGTCTAAAATGATATGGACACACACCAACAATTATGGGAGTGAACTGCCACCTATTCTAGTCTCTCGGGCAGTTGCAAGAGTGAACTGCGACCTAGTTGAGTTAACTAGTCAACTAGTCTTCAGTGAACTGAATGAACAGAAAGTAGTGAGGAGTTAACTCAAGGAATCAAGGCTAATGTGCCACTTTGGTGATGATACCAAGGCCAGGTCGAATTATCATGGTGATGATCCCAATGTTGCATGGTGATGATCCTAATGCAACATCTAAACTCAACTCAACTAGTCAAACTAAAGTGTGAACTGAAAGAGAATATTCTCCAAGTGGAATATTCTCTCCTAAAATATAGGAGACTGGATATCCTAGGTGTGTGTGAAGTAACTAATGACTAATTATGACTAATGAACAAATAAAAACATTAGGAAAAAGAAATCCTAGGTGTGTGTGAAGTAACTCCAACACCCCCCCTGAACATCACTATGGTGAAAATAAAGATTGGGTCCTGACAATGAGGCCATGTTAGGTACCCAAGTACAAAAGATACACTGAAAATAAAGTGAGGAAAGAGGGAAAACCTCATGGGAAAAAACCCCCTCAAGGTACAATGTATGTAAACAAAGAAGAACTACAGCTGCTAGGCAATTGTGTCCTTCACTCCAAGACAACCTCACAGAGAATGGAATTTCTTCTCACTGAAGGTCTTGGTGAAAATGTCTGTCATCTGTTCTGCTGAAGGAAAAAACTACAAGTCAATGATCCCCTTGTGTACCAAATCCCGGATGTAGTGCATGTGGATCTCGATTTTTTTCATCCACTGCCTCTGAACTGGATCTCTGCAAAACTTCAAAGTTCTCTAGTTGTCACACAAGATGACGATCGGCAGATGAAACTGAATTCCCAACTCAATGAGAAAATTTTGTAGCCACATAGCCTAAATGGTTATGTTAACTACCCCTCTATACTCTACCTCGACTGAAGATAGAGAAATGGAAGCTTGTTTCTTTCTCTACCAAGAGATAGTCCTGGAACCAAGACTGAGTGAGTAACCAGATGTAGAATTGCGATCAGTGCTATCACTAGCCCAGTCGGAATCAGTAAACCCAATGAGATCTAATGTAGATTCTACTGCATAATAAATCCCAAAGGTGATGGTGCCCTGTACGTATCGAAGGATACGCTTTGCAGCTTTCCAATGTAGCTCATGCAGCTCCTGCATGAACCTGGAAACTGCACCAACTGCATATGAGAGGTTTGTTCTGGAGTGTGTGAGATACAACAAGTTCTACACTAGATTTTTGTACAGTGTGTTGTCAACCAGTGGAATCTCCCTGCCATCCTCAACTTTGACTCCTAATAGGAAAGGAGTTGGAGCAGACTTGCAGTCTGTCATGTGAAATATCTCAAGGAGATCTCATGCATACTTGGCTTGAGACAATTTGATGCCTGATGCATCCTAACTGATCTCAAGTCCAAGTAAGAAGTGTAGCGGACCCATGTCCTTCATCAAAAACCTGTCATGAAGAATCCTCTTGACTACAGTTATCACTGAAGTTGAGCAACCGACGATGAACAAATCATCGAGATACAAAACTAAAAGTAGAAGTGAATTAGTCATCCTGAGCATGTATACATTCATGTCTGATTTACAATGTACAAATTTCTATGACAATAGGTAGGAGTCCATCTTGGCATACCATTGCCTCGAAGCCTGCTTGAGGCCATAAAGTGACTTCTTCAGTCGACAGACCAAAGATGAGTCCTACATAAATCCCTGGGGCTGCTCCATGTAGATCTCTTCAAATAGATCACCATGAAGAAATGCATTCTTCACTTCCATATGATGGACTTCTTATCCCTTGGCTACCACAATGGAAAGTGCCAATCATATGGAATACATCTTTGCTACTGGAGAAAAGGTCTCATCATACTCAATACCATGAACCTGCTGAAATCCTTTGGCGACAAGCCTGGCTTTGTATCTGTTGATCTATCCATCCACTGTGCTCTTGGTCCTGTAGACCTATCTGCATATGACAAGTTTCCTCCCAGAAGGAAGGGGAACCAGATCTCAAGTTTGGTTCTCGAGGAGGGAGTTGTACTCCTCCTGCATGGCAGATTCCCAAAAGGGATTTCTAGTAGCCTCGCCATAAGACTGTGGATATGAAGAATGAACCAAGAAAAGATGCTTGGAAGGCAATGGTTTAGTGGCAGTGAGTGCAATAGGAGGTTCCTTGAAATCAGATCGAGTCCTCCTAGTATTGTCTGGATCACCAACGAGATTCCCTGCATCCTGAAGAGTAGTCTTTGCCCACTTGGGCCTCTTCTCTAGATCTGCAACTTCATCTGGATGCTTTGACTCTGTATTTGACTGTATTGACTCTAAATCTAAATCATCTGAGTCCTCTAAATTAAAAATATCATATGAAGAAGAGTCAACATGTGCATGCTCATCATCTGAGATAGGTGGAAGAGTGAAGGTGTCTACATGCGACTTTTGAGGTACATGCGAGACACTTTCCTCGAATTGGACACTAAACTCAATGATGAGTCAGCCTGAGGATAGATCAATAAGATGATATCCCTTCACACCATCAGGGTATCCAACAAAAATGCACTTAGTGCTCTATGGATCAAGTGCCTTCCTCTTTTCAAAGGGAATCCGGGCCCATGCACGTGAACCAAAAATGCGAAAGTGGGCCACTTCCGGTTTGAGGCCGCTCCAAGCCTCATATGGGGTCTTATCCTTGACACATCTATGAGGAGATCTGTTTTGGATGTATGTTTCACAGTTAAGTGCTTCGTCCCATAGTATCTGTGGTAGTGACTTTGCATGCAACATGCAAGATGCCATCTCCTTTAGAGATATGTTTTTCTGCTCAGCAACTCCGTTTTGCTGTTGAGTGTAGGGAACTGTATGTTGCAACTGAATCCCTGCCTCATGGAAAAGATTATAAATATCATGATTCACATACTCTCCCCCATTATCAGTTTGAAGGACTTTGATCTTCTTTCCATACTGTGTCTCAACCAAAGCTTTGAAATATTTGAGGTGTTGAAAGACCTCAAATTTTTGCCTGAGAAAGTAGATCCAAGTAAAACATGAGAAATAATCAACAAAAATGAGAACAAACCTCTATTTGTTGATCAATGGATGTGAAAAAAGACCCATGAGGTCACTGTGGATCATATCTAAAGGTGCGGAAGCTCGCTGAGACTTTCCTTTGACAAATTTCTCTTGAGGGTGTTTTCTAAGAACACATCCCTCACACATTCCCTTGGAGAAGAGGATGTCTGGTAGACCATCAACTAATATGTTTTTGCTAAGCTTTTGCATGTATCTAAAATTCAAATTTCTAAACCTTTTGTGCAATATCCTACTACTTTCATCAACATTAGTAAGAAGTAAAATAAAATCAGGTTCAATGATTTCAAAAAATGTATACAATCTAGACTAATGATTTACCTCACCGATAGAAACCCTGGAGTTGGTTTGCATGTCATATATGTCCATGTGAAACGGACTTTCTTTCGGGTGCTGGAATTTGTCATCTGATACACGGAGAGAAGGTTCACAAAAATATTGGGAACATGCAACACGTTCTTGAAGCTTCTGTTGGTGAGTTCAATCCTTCCTTTGCCGGTGACTTCGATAGAAGTGTTGTCCCCCATCAGAATAGGAGGACCTTTGCATGCATCCAAATAAGAATAGACTACTTATGAGGAAACCATGTGATGTGATTCTCATGAATCTATGATCCAAGAATCAGGAGAGGAGTTGAATGCAATCATGGCATGGCTAGAATTGTCATTCTTGGAATTTAGATCTTCTGGCTTCTTCTTCTTTGCACCCTCGAGGATGCGATCTCCAAGTTTGTTTTTCTGAAGTATCTGAGACATTAGATCTATTTTTTTTTTCATGCATGTAGATTCTGAATGGAATCCTTTGTGACAGTATGTGCATTTCTCTCCTTTTCTTCCCTTTTCTCCTTTGGATTCAGAGGCATCGGTGAAGGGTCTTATGTACCATTCCTTCTTCGTATGTGCATGACTTTTCTGCTTATATTTATATTTATATTTCTGATATTTTTGGCTTCCATCATGCATAGTGAGTGTATGCACCCTTGGGCCTTTTATTGTGCCCATGTTGATGAGCTTGGTTTGCTCTTGTGTCAAGGATTCGATAAATTCCTCAAGAGAAGGCATCTTCCAGGTGGCTCCAGAGAAAAATATGACAGTATGGAATGTGGATAAGAATACAAAGAATTCAGGTCCAAGCTTGGAGATAATTGTGAGAAACATTTGTTTCTCCTCTGTTGATTTATCAACCCTGCAAGCTTTGAGTTGCGACAATAAATCCTTGAATTTTGTAAAGAAATATTGGATATTGTCAAAGATTTTTGGATCTAATGTGAGCAGCTCCACCCCCAACATATGTCCCCTCATCTCATACTATATTCCAAAGAGCCCTTCCAATATTTTCTAGGCTTCATTGGGAGTCTTACAAGAAAATATGTGAAAAAGGAGATCGGGAGAAATAAGACTGCAAATTGTTCCGAGTGCCTCATCCATGCAATTTGAGTACTTGGATTTTTCTATGGTTGATTTTGGTTCTGTATCTATATTCATGGTTAACCTATATGACCCTCTATATTGGATATGTATGGCTATTTTATCCTTCCATGCAAAATAGTTGTAGGGTGTAAGAATGAATTCTTTTTGGAATTCCATCTTTCCACCGTCTTCAATCTTTTGTACCTGCAAAAAAATTTGGTGTAGATTTTTATTAGTAGTCCGTCGGATTTGATACCATGTAAATTTGTTGACCTACACATAATAGATATATCTAAAAAATTATACAGACATTTGCAGAGAGAATTGGAAAAAGAAGAAGGAGAGAAAGAATAGAAAGAATTCTCATTAATCGTTGTGAATAATAAATAATTTACACATGATATACTCTGTATAACTCAATGAGCTCAACTTGAGGTGAAACGAGTCACCATAGTGGTGGTATAGAGTGATCTGGACACACACCAGTGGTTACGAGAGTGAACTTCCACGTATTCTAGTCTCTCAGCTAGTTACGGGAGTGAACTGCCACTTAGTTGAGTTAACTAGTCAACTAGTCTTCAGTTAACTGACTGAACATAAAGTACTAAGGAGTTAACTCAAGGAATCAAGGATAATGCACCACTTTGGTGATGATACCCAGGAAATTTCGAATTACCATGGTGATGATCCCAATGCAACATCTAAACTCAACTCAACTAGTCAAAGTGAAGTGTGAACTGAAAGAGAATATTCTCCAGGTGGAATATTCTCTCCTAAAATACAGGAGATTGGATAATGACTAATTATGAATAATGAACAAATAAAAACCTTAGGAAAAAGAAATCCTAGGTGTGCATGAAGTAACTCCAACAAGTGATGTATGAGGTGGTGTTCTATGGGAATTTTCCTTCTTCCTGGAGCCACTTTCTTTCTCCCCTCTCCTCTTTCTTTTGGAATATAATGTCTTATATGTCTCTGGCATATGTGTATCCATTATTTTCTCCTACCTAATTTCTTCCTCCATAGGTATAACATTTTTCTATGTTTGTATTCTTCTATGCACAACACTTTTGTTGTATCTCTTGTTTCCTGCTCTGTGTGCGGTAGATCCTGCGTGGAGCCACCCTGTGGTTTCTTATGCATCATTTTTTTTTTTTTAGGTGGGTTGCTTCCCCGCACTTCAACCTGTGTCGGTAGCTTCTTTTTACTTGTGCCATTCCTTTCTATCTCCTATGAAGGGGTTGTTCTAGCTTACGCCTGATTTGGTACTGTTGTCCCTTTCTTTGGAGTAATGGGTGCCTTCCATGTCTCAGGCCACTCCTAGACTTGCATCTATATATCTTGCATTGTGACACAGTAACTAATCATAAACCACTTATTTTCCGAATCCCTTTTTTCCTGCAACCACATACTATGGTGCATGGCCTCAAAATTTGTTATCTGCCCAAAATCCTGGACAGTCTTTGGTGAAATACTCCAGGTGTTGACTACTATCCACTGGATCTCTGATAGGTACCACACAAAAGTATCACTATTTTCCTTCTTCTTCCTTGGATCTGTTGTGATCCTAAGAGAAGTGTAGAGAGCTATGCCACACTTTCCTACTCTCTATATGTACTTGTTGTACACTAGTTCTTTCCACCCTATTAGTGCAATGAGGATGAGTAACCATGATTACTGGAACTCAAAGCCCCAATCATGTGTGTATTTGATTTCTACCAAGAAGGAATTGAGAAAGTATGGGGCCAATCTCATCGAGATTCCCTTCGTGCATTGTGTTGCATCCAATACCACTTATGTTGGTAGTTCTTCTTTCATGCACTTATGCATTAGTTTCAACCCTAGCAGTCTTGTGGAAAATATTGTTGTAGGATTGTTAATGTCATTGATTTTGATCCCCCTATTACTTCCGTCCATGCCATATTTCTCCTTAATCTCATAGGAGATGGCCTTTACCTTTGTCTTATCCTTGAAATATTGATCTAGATTCTCCCCATCCATGGGTATTCCAGTAATTGTTTCTATCAAATATAAATTGATAGGCACTAACCTATCCATCCATAAAAATTCTCCATGCACCCTTGCTAAGAATTGTTTCACACATCTGTTGATGTGTTTATCAAGCCCAAAATGCGGTATGTTTAACAAGTTCATGATCCATGTGTTGTAAAGTCCCAAAATCCATTGCGCAAGTTCCAACAGTGGTGCACCTAATGGACCCTTTCCTTTGCATTACATATAGTTTTACTGTGTTAAATCCAGTAATTTGAGGACATATGTGACGTCATGGTTAGAAAACCTGATAGCATTTACCCCTCCTATCATTTCATCCTCTACTTCCACTCCGTCAGTGATTTTTGGCATTACTATTTCCAACTCTACCTTGGCATGTTGTATGCCTTCGCACTACCTTCAACCTAGACTTTCTTCCTCCCTCACGAGGATGATGACCCTACCTTTGGTACACCCTCAAGATTTGTTTTGTATTCCTCTTTTGATTCTTGGCCTTGCTTCTCTGGACCCATTGATCGTTCTTCGGTCTGTGGCCCTTTTCTTCTTGATGTGTCAGACTATGTTCTTTGTGCGTCTTCCTACGACTTCTCGACCTCCTGTGCTATATTTTTTTCCTCCTCGACCCGTGTGGAAATAGGCTCATAGTCTAGAATATGAATTTCATCTACATCCATGATTGTCGGCATGTCCTTTTTCCTTGTTTGCACTGCCCAGGTGTTGGTTCTTGTGTTTCGTCCGACCCTATGAAAAATAGATAACAAGATGTACACCCTCCCAACCTACACTGCAAGGTTAGGAAATCCAAGACACATTATATATGCTCAAGTCCAGGATTCATCCGATTGATTTTGGCCATTTAAGATTTCAAGACTAGATATTGTTCTGAGGAACAAGGAGGTATCTAATTCCCAAAACCCAATCCTTTAACACACCTCTAAGGTTTTCCCAAGAAGCATTATTTTATTATAATTATATTTTTTTTAACAAAATTTTGGGCAAAGAAACTTTCTTGTCCTCTTGGTAATTATGAGATCAATCATCTGACGATTCATTAATTAACATTGTCTACTTCGCACACAAGTTCAATCCTTCAACAATTATTAAACTATAATTAATACTCCTCCCAACATCTTTATTTATCTTAAACCTGCCAAAAAGGACTCATATAATAAGTTAAATTTTACTCCAACCATTAAATATTATGTTATAATACATGGTATTTTAATCAAAATGTAACATAAAATTCTTAAGGAAAAAATCACCCTAATCTAATATAAATTTTTGTTTAAGTCATTAGAACATAATGAAATAATGGACATAATAATTAATCGTATCTACTATTAATTAAACTAAAACTAAATAATCATTCGAATTGACCAATGACAGAAATGTCTCAATTTATTTATATTGGTGGGTAAAGTAAACAAGGCTGTGTGCCAGTTGAGTCCCTACCAAGGAGGTTAGAAAGAAATTTTTAAAAAATGGGGTCGAAGTGTAAATGAAACGAAGTGTTTGGTGAAAAATGTATATGAGGGAAATGTTGTGTGCAAGGTGCATATTTTGGAAGATGGGGAAAAAGTAAATGACAGTTGGTAGGCTGAGCACCATCTAATTTTGGAAAGTATATAGCAAACAATTTTTTTTTTTGAAAGTATATAAGAAAGTAAAAAATTTGTTGACAGTGCAAGATTAAATTTGAAAATTTAAATGCATTTTCAATGTGGACTGGTGAAAGATAAAAATATATGATGACATTAAAAATATATGATGACATAAAATTAATAGGAGATAAGAAATATAAAAAATTTAATGTATTTGTGAACATTTTCCATATAGACTACTGAAGGATAAGAATAAAAGTCTAACATATTAAAAAATAAATGCATTTGTTATACAGAGTGCTGAAAGATAAGAGTAAAGACTTTAGGATATACAAATTTAGATGCATTTTTATTTGAAATCTGTCAGAAAATAGAAGTTTGTTACATACCACCGCAAATTTTGAAATATACAAAAAAAACAAAGTGTGTTACATTTAAACCAAAATTTCAATGCATTTTTCATGTAGACTAGGATTGGGGCTCCCGCGAACCATTTGAGAAATATTTACAAGAAACATGATTGTGGAAAGAAGATAGAGTGCAATAGATGCAAAAGAAAATAAATGGAAAGGTATAAGTGTTTTCTTATACATGTTTATTCAAGAAAGCAGAATAACTGGGTTGAGAAAAAAAGAAAGATGGGATGAGTAAACTTACAGTGAGGGTACATATGAGCGCTTTGGCTATTTTCTTTCGGCTTCCCTTTCATTGATGTCGACGACGACTGTAGTTTCAAGGATTTTCTCCATGATTGTTGGAATGTTGACAACTGCCTATTGTCTTTCATTGGTGGCCTGTTTCAATTGTCTTTCGACCCATTATTCAATGTACACTCTCATTGGGACGATGTTGATCTCATTCTGGATCTTGATGTTGAAAATATTGTTTTATAATTCCTGGAAGTCAATAGAAAGATTAGAGAGAGCCTGATGAATTTCCTCATTATGTACTGCATATTTGACTAGCTAGTCATGGACGTGAGATTGATCAAATTGAAGGATGTTGTAAAACTTTTCCAGAGAGAAGGTCTTCAACATAAAAACCTATTTATCAAACTATTATCTAGTTAAGGGAAATCAATTTGCGATTAAAAAGGGGTCTTGGAAGTCCTTTTTACCCAGCTAAGTCTATATTTGACAGCGTTCTGAATAATTTCTCTTTATTCGATATGACTTGTTCACATGATTGAACAATGAGACACATGTTGTTTAATTTTTCTTTCCAACATGCATTCAATTGGCTGATCCAAATTTTGGATGGAAGATCTTCTTCTCTTCTTTTTGTTTCTGTCATATTGTTGACAATTTTGCCAAAAGGGATGACCGTTTTTAAGAAGCAATTTTCTTCATGTTTTAATTCGGCTTGCAAAAGCTCGAGCAAGCTAGGTGCCTTGGTTCCAAGGGAAGCGATGGTTTGTGATCTTTTCCAGGAATCGGTAACCAGTTTCATTCTTTTTGTGATATTGTTTTCCACATATCCTTTACAGGATGCAAGTAGGGTGGAGGGTGCTTTTACATTGGGTGCAGGGGTGTCAGGCATGGCTATTGCCAAAGGATTGACAAGAAATGGCATAGGAAATAAAGTGTCTTCCAATTCCTTGAATCGCTCCTTCAGTCTAACATTGTGGGTCTCAATGCATTCAATGGAGTCATGAAGTGCTTCTCCTGTCACGGTGTGAAGTTGACAGATTTGGGATGGCTGCATGTTGGGAACACCAACCTATGAACAAGACTTTCCTTTGATATTTTTAACATTTTTTTTCCGAAATATCAATTTTTTTGTCCGGCTATCAAAATTTTGGGCAACGGATATGTCCATTGGATGGATATGGTGGATGGAATCCACAGGCTTATTAAAGAAGGGGAACATGGCATCTAGATCAGTGTCAATTTCCATGTTCTCACTCTAAATTTCCGGGTCTTCTACCTACCCCACATTTTTTTTCCTCTTCTTCTCTACTGGAAGCTTCTGAGAACTATCAATTTTAGAGTGAGGATGGTCATTATCTCTTCCTTCATTTGAAGAGTTATGGGTTTCTTTGTTGCTATGATGGGCTGTTCGAGTGATGCTCCAGGATGTCGTACTTTTTGGAGTGGTATTTGCAGATTGAACACTGTTGTCACTGGGGTCTTTCCCCTGTTGCGTGTACAATTTGGTGTAGCTTTGCACTGTCTCTACATCGTCGGCATCAGAGGAAGGCTCATGACTGTCTCTATTTTTGGGCAGGTGTTTATTTACAAAACAATCGCTGAGGCCAAGTGAATGTAAATTTTGTCTAAAAATATCATAAGGGTCGAATCCTTTTATGTGTTTATCATATTTGAGGTTGGAGATACTAAAATGTGCTGCGGAATCGTCAAATTTGTTGACGTTTTTCAACACAAACTCCCCTATTTTCCAAGGCATAGGAATGAACTATTTTGTTTTCTTCCTTTGGAACAAATGGAACCAGTAGCTGTATTAATGTGCTACTTCTGCAATAAAATTTTTGTCCATAATGTGACATGGAAGGAGAGCAGGTTGTTCCGTGGAGCCAAAAATTCTCATGACAGTGTAATTATCCAAATGTTGGATTGTTCCCTTTTTGTCCAAAAAATTAGTTGCCTGTTCAGATAAGTGGGGAGCATTTTCTCCTAACAACAAAAGTTTGAAAACATACAAGAAGCCATTAAAAACCTCATAAAAATAGTGGGAAGCCTTGTGCTTCCACAAGGCCTGGTACCAGAACATTACTGGGTGGAAATCGTAGTTGACATTATTGGACAGAGACAGTTGTGGAAATCGACAAGAATGTGATATTGAAAAAACTAAATAGGATGACATATAAAATTTCTTTCCCCTTTTGTAGCTTGACAATTGGGAAGAGATTTCATAAGAAATTATTCTTCCCTAATAAAAAATGGCTTGTTCATTGACTGTGAAATACAAAATGTAAAGAGCCATGCGGGAAACAATAGTTGTGGATTCATGTCCCATTATTCTTGTAAACAACCAGGAAATTTCGTGAAAAGGATTTTTAAATGAACTAACCTGCATGCTTTTAATATCTTCAGGAACTAGATCTGGGTTTTCCAAAAAAAGGGGCAAGAGGTCCAATCCGTTATTATTCTTTGCTAGGAACTGTTTGCAATCTTCTTTGAACGTCAATGTTGGCTCGGTCAATTTTAGCAACTACCAGAAGACAAGAGGTGACAAAGAAACATAAGAGTGGTCGTGCAGTGGAATAATTCTTTTCTCTGCAATAAATTTATCGGCACACCAAGAGAGCAGGTCCTTATAGTCAAAAACCTTAGGGACACAACCCGCATGAGAAATCTCGGAGGTCCAAATTACTTGGTTCTTTGTAGTAGAGGTTGAGTAATAAGAAAATTCCCTGGACTAGTGGAAGTTCTAGTCATGATGGCCGAAGATGTTCACTATATCTCCACAGAACTGGTGCGGAATTGATGCCATAGGTTTATGAGAAGCTTGCTTTGCTACAGATAATGGTTTAAATGAACAGTCATAGTGAATAATGTAACTTTTTGCTAAATCTTGGTTAAATGCTTATGAATGGGAAAGCTCCTCAAGCCTTTTGCTGATTAATGAAAATCGGTATTGGTGGTGCATGATGAACTATTAGGAGTAAAGTTTATTTATTGCATATTTAGAAATGTGAAGGTGGTGGGTATAGCGAAGAGAAAATAAGGAATGGAGGTTTCTTGAATGTACGAAGGCCACGCGGTGCGAAAGGGATTTCTTGATTTTGAAATGAACACTCAGAAGGGAAAATATAATCTCCCCACAAATTTTGGTTTAATGCACATGAATACGAGATTTCCTCGGCCCTTTCGCCCATCAATGACAATATATACATTTTTTGCACGATGGTCTGTTAGAATTAAATGCTAGTA
>SNQJ01S0204215.1:0-16590 GCA_010110895.2 Picea sitchensis
AATTATACCTCCTAGTCTCCTATATATACCAAGGATACATTTTCATTTTGAATCATCTTGTACTTGAACATTTAAGTGGGGTAAAAGGAGGTTTCCCCCTCGAAGAGGCTTATTATCTGAAATTATCTCTTTTTCAAGGCGTACTTTTTCTGAGGTTTTTCTATGCTATATTGATATTTGGTTCTTAACAATATGAAGAATCTGTCTTGATCTCAAAGGGTTGTTCTAGGTTAGGTAATGAAATCACTGAGGTGGAACACACGTGTTTCTTTAGATCATTAAAAAAAAATTGTTGGGACATGCCCCATACAATTTTTTACTTAACACCACCTCTGGTTATTTGGTTGAGGGCCCATGCAATATGGGAGAATACCAACACAAACCTTCGATAGAAATTGGCAAGGCCTAAGAAGATCTAAAACTCAGTGAATGTGGTTAGGGATGGCCATTCATGGATGACTTGGATTTTGGTTGGATCAACATGCACACCATGTGCATCAACAATGTAGCCTAGGTACTGGACCCTGTCCATGCCGAAGGAGAATTTTTCCAAGTTGGCATATAGCTTGTGTTGTTGCAGAGTGTGCGTGACCCATTGAATATGATGCAAGTTTTTTTCCCAAGTATTGATGTAGACAAATATGTCATCCAGATACACCGCCACAAAATAATTAGTGAAAGGCCGCAAGATATCGTCCATCATCCTCATGAAAGTCATTGGGGAATTTGTCAAACCAAAGATCATGACCAACCATTCAAAAAGATGTTCTTTCGACTTGAAGGAAATGTTCGATACATCTATTGGGTCTATTGGGACCTGATGGTAGCAAGACTTCAGATAAATATTATTGAAGTATTTCCCCCCCTTGAGCTGATCAAGCAGATCATCAGTTCATGGAATCAGGTACTAGTTCATGATTGTGATTTTCTTTAGGGCTCGGTAATCAATGCAGAGTCACCATGTCCCATCTTTATTTTGCACCATCACGATTGGGATTCTGCAAGGTGATGATATGGGTCGGATGTGCCCCTTGTGGAACAGTTCTTGGATCTAATGCTTGATCTCCTCATTTTCTAGAAGAGAGTAGCGATATAATTTCCCGTTGGGTAACGATGCACTGGGGGTCATATCGATTAGATTCTTGACCTAGCAGTGCAGAGGTAGCCCAGTAGGTGTTGAGAAAATGTCTTTTTATTCTTCCACATACGTGGAGAGGTCATATGTGGAGGCCATGGATGTGGATGCAACCTTTAGCTCACTCTAAGAGCGAATCACAAAGAAGAAAAAATTCTCAGTCTGAGAAATGACCTTCCTGCATTTCTTGACAGAGATCAAGTAAATAACACTAGGTGGGACTACCTCGGGTATCCTGTACAATTTATTGTTCAAAGTAATAATAACATTGTGATGCCTAGACTCATATACAACATGGTGTTTCCATAAATAATGTTGGCCCAAAAGAACATCACAAAATTCAAGGGGAGAAACATCACACAATACCTCATCTTTGAATGGCTTGATATCAAACGACAGGAGACACTATTGGTTGACGCGAAGATCACTTACTTGACGGAGCCATCCGATGGTGTAGGGATGCGTGTGCGGTGTTGTCGGTAGGGATTGCCGCTTGATGACATCTACTGAGATGAGGTTCTTCTTGATACCGCTATCAATGATGAAGTGCGTTGGAGTGAATTTTACCCACATATGTGAATGAAAGAGGCACTCGCCTTCCTCTGGCTCATCAATTTCACTGGGTCGGATATTGGTGGTAGCAACAATGGCATTGAGTTTCACATCAATGATTTGCCTCCCCTTTTCTGGTTCTTACTCAAAGTCGGAACCCACATCTGATTCAGAGTATTTACCTTAGCCACCAATGATTTATTTGATTGGCAATCAATAGTGTTATGCCAGGGGCTCTTATGGAAGTTGCACCACTTCCCGATATCTTTCTTCATATTCCCATCATCCTTCTTTGCCTGCGGCTTGGAATGGCTTTCCTGGGGTTTCCCATATTCTCTCTATCCTTTTTTCTACATGTTGGGATTGCCCTTTCCTTGCTTATTATATGAGGGGCTCCCAGACCCAGACGGTTGTGTCTTTTGTTTCAACTTCTGCTCGATTTTGATGACATATAAATAGGCCACACCCAAGGATGAGATGTCCAAAAAATCCATTTTTTTTCTGGATTTATCTATGAAAATCACCGCGGTACTTGAGCACCATATGTCGCTCAGAATGTTTTATACCCATATTGGTGCACAAGGTATGGAAGACATCCATGAACTCTAGCATTTTTTGGTTTCTTTAATGTCGCAGTGTGGTCCATCTTGTATACAAGTTGTCATAACTTCCAACAGGGTAGTATTGTTCCTTAATAACATCCCTCAAGGAACCCCAAGTGGCTGCAACAACAAATAATGTGGTTCCCTCTATTTCATTTTTCTCACATAAACTCTCCCAACAATCTTTGACATGGAGGATGACCTTCAGAAGCGAAAATGTAATATTTTCTCTATCGGAAAAGTTGTGGACAAAACAATACCCTTCTAGAAGATTTAACCATTTATCTATGGAATCGGCATCTATTTTAACTTCAAATATAGGAATATAAAAATTTATTTGTACCTTGAATGGGGTGACGCCTCCACTTGAGGTGGATGCGTTGCTTGTCGGTAGTCGTCGAAGGATTTGTGCAAAGTTCTCCATTATCTTATTCCTGTGTCACGCAAGGGATTCCTCGTGAAACATTTTGAAAGGATCTCTTGTCCTGACATCTTTATTTTCTCCTGCCATGGACGGTTTCTTGGGCGTGTGAGAGCATTTTTACCTAAGAGAAACAAGTTTGAGACCCAACTCTATATACCCTAACTGCATCACGGACATGCATTAAAAAACGACAAGGAGCAAACCACTCTGATACCACTGATCTGGATTTATGAGCGGAACGAAATGAAACCATAGATTTTTATTATCAACATAGAGACACAATGAACAATAACAGATATACAACAAAATTTGGCTTATATTAAATAAGAAATATGTTGAAAACTATAAAATGCAAACTGAAACAAGCTTGCTAGAATAGTGACAACTTATCTCTGAGAAGAGATGTGACGGCTATGCTCATTCGCAATAAGATGTGTACAATGAGGATTTGAAGGCCCTTTTACAATAAATAAGAATTCCAAAACCCTATACATCCAAAAACCTAACCCTAGGAGATGAAGTGCCAAAAGTCATGTGGACCCTGTTGGGGTAAGTTAGTACATCAACTTCCGGGGGTCGTAAATTTTTCAAATCTTCTTCGTTTTGAGCACACGATAGATTGTTGGAAAGGTATTGATGAGGATATTCATTTAGGGGGATCAAATATATCCTTTGGATATAATTGAGGTGCATGATCATGAAAAAATAATTGTTTAGGCCCTCAAAATGGCCCCAGAAGTTCAGGAAATGAACAAACTGCTAAAAATAATAAGTTTCAAAAAAATTGTTTTGAGACACTTGGACAAGGTGGGTGGCCACCGATATCCTCCTATATCAATCCCCCCCACACCCCCCCATCAATTAATGGGGTCCAAGCACATCCGAAACAAGACCTTTGAATCAGGAAGATAATCAGGCTCCACAACCAACATTAGCAGGTGCTCATATGGATAATTGGTGCCAATATATTGGGGCCAAAATTTTTGGAGAGGTTCCATTGCATAATAAATGCAATATATAAAGGGACAATGATTCCATTTATCCCTTGATCATAGCATGGGATCACATGGATGGTTTCAATATAATTTTAACGCTTTGGTTTTTAGGGTTGTTAGCACTCGAGTTATAGTGCTTGACCCTGGAATTTAGTGCTACCATGTTGAGGTGTGAATGGTTGTGGATTTAACACCTGGTGGGGATATATATCAACACAAAAATTTTGAGGAGAATATTTACATGGCATAAAATCATTCAATCTCATCTATCCAGCAATGGTCATGAACAACAATTCTTCTAGAAGAGTTATTCCATACTCTGCAATAGAGAGTATCCAGGATGGGAGGCCACAATTAGGTTGAATTGTAGGGGTGATATAGGTTTCTATACCCAATGGTACTTTTTTGGATCCACTCTGTTATTCATATTCACGACCATTAACTTGAAACAATAGCAACATAATCAAAACACTAATGTATATGATCAAGATAATTTTCATGACCAACTTGTTAATCAATGCAGTATGGAAATCATATATTGCAACGATCTACAACTCTGGACAATTCTTATCCAAAAAATCACCCACTTAGATTATAAACAATCAAGCATTGAGCCTTCATGTTCACACACATCAACTAAGTTATAACATAAATGAAATTGCAACATAAATTATTCGATCTCACTACAGAATTTTGATCAAAATTTCTAGAGGAATTAGGTTGAATGAATTAACACAAATAATGAAACTATAACCAATTCTAATGAAACAAATAAATAAAAAACACATTGGGTGATAATCTTGAGGCAAAGGGGGGCCTTCCATATCTCATAAGTATTCCCTCTAACACTCACAAACTCAACAACTCAACAATTAATGGCACATCAACCAACATTTATATTAAGAAAGGAATAAAGTACATGGGTGCTTGAACAGAGTGTGATCTACCTCTCTAATGGTATTATCAGTTTATCGATTTACAACATAACATATCATATATTTGGGAATGATCTCATTTGGTATTTATACAAAGGAATTGAAATTAAGAACTAACAGCCTTGAATTCCATATCCTGTACAATCCACTAAACATAGTCGAGATATTACATTTTGGGCTTCAGAGAAACTAATCGAATCAATCGAAATTTGTATAAGTAAATTCATTATGATTCGTGACCAAAGGCATGAAATCGTAACGATATCATACACACTACATGAATCGATAGGGTCGTTAACCAGCAATAGTGCTTTGGTTGTTGGAGCGTTGGCTAATTAGGATAGTGTATGTCCATGTGTAATCAATTCTCTCAAGAACCCATATCTTTGAGTTGGCTGAAATAGGTGGAAAATATATCAATCATCAAAGAGACTATGGACCTATTCAACAGACTACTGGAATTTTTCAGCGATGTCATCAGCTCAAGTTAATTACCACGTTTCATTCATTAAATAAGGAAAAAATGAAATAATTAGCATAACATGATTACCTTTGAACCAAGAATTCGCTTTGGAGACAAAATGGTGGAACATATGTCATTACAGGGTAATAAGGAGGTAAATGGAAAGATAAATATTAAGGGAAGTTCCTGTAAACTATACCAAAGCACATCAAAACAAAAACCCTACAATACCAAAAAGAAATAAAAGAAGAAAAAGAAGAAAAAATGCATAGAAAGGACAACACATAAATGGTAATCACATTCACAACCTTCAAGCTAGATGGATCCTCAGAACCAACTTCATAGATAGTGTTCGATCTATTGGAAGCATCTAATGAGAAAATATTTGACTTGTATAACCAAGTCGCAAAAGAGTCGACTAACATATGGAAAATAGCCATGAGGGATGGTGATTGGATCACTGAACATAATAATAAGGAGAAAATAATATTGCAAGACTGTGCGCTACTTGCAAAAGAAAAAATTTGTACAGAACACCCAAAAAAAATAATGGACCCATTAGAGGACTTCAAATGGTTAGTCGAATCAGTGGTCGACACAGGTACCAAAAATTGGCAGAAAATCCACCACCTTAAATGAGAAAATAAAGAGATAAAGTAGTTGCATAGTCAAACAATAAGAAGCAATAAAGATTAAATGTCTCACTAGACAACAACAATTCTTCAATCTGAATATGAAAAATTAAAGGAGGTCTGGCGGCACTAGGAAGTGGATACCTCACAATAAGAATTCTTAAATATAGTTCTTAGCAAATGGACTTTGTACTTTGCTACGAATTACAACAAGATTAAGTCCCAAAAGATAATAATTGTCGACTTGAGGACAAACAGAAATATCACCACTAACTTAAAATATAAATTAGCTATATCAAGTCATATTGCAAAAGAAAAGGAAGTTGAGGCTAAACTATCCAAGAAGGAAAGGGAATGGTTGGGAGAAAAGAACAAGGATCAAGTGGAAAATGACAACACCAACAAGCATCTTAACTAAGTCAAGGGAAGATCTCAGGAATCAAAACAAAAGTTCAACCCAAAGTCGACTTCAGTGCAGGATTCCCCCTTGGAAAAAAATTATATTTTTTGGCACAGTGAAAGTCATTGGGGATGGAGGCCCAATATTCAATCAATGAATGGAAGATGTTTTCACAATACTTGTAGAAAATGTCCCCAAGCATCCACCAAACAACATTTGAGGGATTGATGAAACAACCTATAGAACATTTGGGGGCCACATCATCATATTGACAGAGATATTAGTTTTTTAACCCGACAATATCAAATTTGAACTTCCTAATTATCATTCATAAATCAATAACTCCATAAATGGTTGTCGAAGGAATAGAATAATCCCACATGGACAAGAGAACAACACCACTACCTCCACATGTAAATTTGCATGAGTGGACAATTCCACAATGAATAATTGGTAAAATAGAGAAACCAGAGGATCAGGTCCAACATGAGAAAACACCATATTAGTACATGGTTCAAAAATGTTTTGAGGCACTGTTGGTTTAGAGGTAAATTTTTTATTTGGAGGTGATCTTGTAAGAAAGATAAACCACTTGAATCTCAGTTATCAAAATATTCTTCTTTAACATTCATTTGAACAAATGGAAAAGGTATAAAAAGAATGAATTATGAAGAAATTCTGCAAAAGGAGATGAAATAAGCCCCAAGGGTATTAAATGGAACACACAAGAGATCGCATGTGAGTCAAGAGGACTTATGCTAGTCACAAGGGGTTATGATCGAGGCACAAAGGCTAAATATTCACATGTACCGTCAAAGGAAAACAAATCAATGAATGATATTTGAGCACACCCGCTTCTCAAGATCAACGACCAATGATGCATTTTTCATCTGTTGGACCTCAGAAATAACACATTTTACGATGTCATTTAGTCATTTTTCATTCACTTTACCCCTTCATCATAATTCCCTTTATCACTCATATTTTTGCATTTGACCAGTTCTACCTTATATGAGCTTCACATGGCATACTTAAACAGAAGTGGTTGATTTCCCATTTTTTGATGATTACTTAGGGAAGATGTTGTTATTTCCTAACTTACTTGTACAGTTTTGTAGTTGTTGACAATTATGAAGCTATTGGTAATTCTGCAGTTGATTGGCAGTTCTTGTAATCAAAATTTTCACGACATTTCTGATTAAATGAAAATGAATCTAGAAAATATATAATATCGGTTTTGTACAGAATAGGGCCATTTAGGGTATTTGTGAGGAAAATATGCAAAACGTGCAAAACAAGGGGTGTATCATTGAGATTTCAAAAACTGGTCTAACTATCCTACAATTTTGTAGCTAAGTGGTTTGACCAAGTGGAGACCCATATCCATTAATTTGGGCACATGGATCTAATGGGAGATGTTATTATCTTATTCAGACTATCTTATATCAAATCTAAGATTTGGTGGTGAAAGATCCACATGTTTAGGATCTAGGATTTGTTAGTTGCAAATCCACTTGTTTAGGATATGATCTCATATTGTTGTAATTCCTTTTCCTTTTGTGAAGGAGAATCTATATGTATAAATATGAGAGGATACCATTCAGCTTGATAGTAAGTTGATAGTGGAGTTAAAGATTTAGATAGTTAGAGAATTGAAGAGAATGATCATCGTAATCATTTTGATGTTGGAATAAAGAGTGTCTTGTTGCACATCAAGAGTTATATACTTTAGTCTATCTTGGAAATATATGTCAAGAGAGGTCGGGTCCCCTCTCTTTGGTATACTCTTCCCAATAGCTTCTTTTTATTGTGTTATTTTATTGTAGTAGTTTATCATTTCATTTCCTGTTCATTTCTTTATGCTATTTCATTTATGCAAGCATGGTTTCCCTATAGAGTTAGGCATTGAAGAATAAGTCCATTGACCTCAATTGAATTATGTAGCCTTTCATTCAACTTTATTAGATTATATTTAGTTTCCTAATCATGCATATATTTTGTCGAAATCTCACAAGATTACGATCTCCCTGGTTGATAATTTAAAGTAAAGCAAATTAAGAAATTAAATTCCCTACACTTTTGGTGTCGTTTTTGGGGAGATGTTAAAGGGAATAGGCATTGGTAATTTGGTTTTCAATCCTTTCCTTTAAGTTTGATGCATGGAAAGGGGAAATATACTCATTTCAACAAATAACTTGGTGACAACAGGGTCTTAGTAGCATGAGGTTTCCAAGTACATGCTTTTCTTTGAAATTTTCTTTGTGTAGAAGTTGTAGATTTTTATTCAAAAAGACCCATGTTTAAACTAATCCTTGTAAAATTTATTATCATACATCAAGAATCCTTCAAATATGATCAAGATTTGTTGAGTAAAGAAATATCTCAAATCCTAGTAGTAGCAGGAAACATCTCTGCATCTCAGGAGGAGAAAATCTTGAAAACCATTAGGAACATATATGC
Organism: Picea sitchensis; assembly: GCA_010110895.2. Classification (NCBI taxonomy): domain Eukaryota; kingdom Viridiplantae; phylum Streptophyta; class Pinopsida; order Pinales; family Pinaceae; genus Picea; species Picea sitchensis. Next base: position 8,599 of record SNQJ01S0204215.1, read on the forward strand.
ATCTCAGAAATGGATAGAGGAGAAAACGTTCCATGAGAAACAAGAAGATCAAGAATCGTTCCTTGATTCTCCTTATAAATTTGGAGAGGAGACCAAAGATCCATGGACAACATTCGATGGAGAGTAGGTATTGGAACCTGAGATCCTTTGTGCAAGAGGTGAATCTTTGAAGATCCAGAGGGTATGATAAAGGAGGACATGGAAGTCAACAATAATAATGAATAAGAGAACCAAAGGAGTATTATTGAGGAGTGGCTTGACACATTCATCAAGCTAGATCACCACTTCCTCCTTCAACACTTCTTGGCATCAAAATAGTCAGATTAGCTGGCCTCTCATATCCAGGAAGCCATAAGGTATATTTTCCATACTTGGATATGAGTGTATTCATAATCTTGTTGCGCACATGGTTTCATTGGAAGTACTCCTATACTTGAGAAGAGGTTTTTCTTTTCCATTTAGAGTAGGGAAATGAATAAATTTCAATAAATATTGCATGTAATTATTATCTTAGCATATTAATCTTAGCAGTAAGAAGGGTTACTCAAGTTGGGTGTAGTCATCAGATTTCATGCAGTACAAACCTCCTTCACAAGTTGTTCATGTAGTATATGTTTTTCTAGACATCTTTGTTCCTGCAAGAAACCAATGACAGTCAACATAAGCATCAATCATATTCAACAACAATATTTCAATCTCCTTTGTGCATTCCAGCTACACAAAGGAAACAACAAAACTATCATCTTAAGAACAAGTAGTTCTCAAGATTATCCATTATTTGCTAATGTGTGAAGCCTCATTTCATATTCTCCATCATCCTCTAAAGTGTGAAGCCTCTCCCCCAAGCTCTTCAACTACTCTAGAATGGAAATATTTTCCTCTTCAAGATCAACCATTGACTCATCCAAGATATCATCCAGGTTTTGTTGTCTAGATGTCTTTCACTCAGCATGCAGATTGTTAGACTCTTCTATAAGCATATTTGGCATATATTTATTCAAATAAGGCACAATTAAGCAACTTGATCATTTGGTGCTACAATCTAAGATTCAAAATTTGAAGGAACAACATACCAATAAGTCTAGTATACAAGAATTGAAGAATTAGTTATCAGTTCTTACAGAAGAAATGCAAGCTCTGAGATCCTCAAAGAATGAACATGAGATGCAAGCATCAAAATTAAAAATGAGAAAAACTAAACTGGAACATAATATGGAGATTACTTAGGAGGTAATGACTCTTCAAAATTATCTTTCATTTGAAACTTTGAAATTGTGCAAAGAATCCTCTACTTGTTTATGAAACCCATGCCAAAATAGAGAGGCATTTTTTCGGGGTCAATTTCATGCAAATTAAGGATAATTTTGAAAATCATCCACATGTGTTTTGTGGGGGACGGGCTCATTTTTGTTCCACATGAACGGTTTCCCAAAATTTTGAAGGATCTAGGATATATGTACATTTCTTTGAATTGATATAGCCTAGAATTTTAGTTAAAGATGATTTTTTTGTGGTTTGTTATAGAAATATGTGATTTATATTGTGGTTAGTTTTATCCAAGAGAAATGGATCTATAAGATCTTGATCTAGATCTCCTCCACCCCAATTCGAGATAACAACAATTGCATACATTTTGAAAGGAAAGGGAAAGAGTGTTGATGGCTCTTGGTTGTAGTGTACTATAGAGGACATAGTTTATGATCAGTGAAGTCTATGAATCAACACAATGTAGGAGCATTGTTGGTTGTAAATACAGTAGATGTGAAATCAACTACATGGATTATCAAATAAAGATATTATCTCAGAAAAATAATTGTACAGGGAAGATCTTCGAAAGAAACCAAACTTGGGGATATCATGACCGGGGGAAATAAGCTTATAACAGTAAATTTTGATATAAAGGTATTGAAGGAAATGCCACTTATCACAGACAATTGTATCATGCATATCCATGTTGTTTAGGGTAAAAACATGATTGTAATGGTATAAATAAGAGATGTCATTCAAGTAGTGGTGGATGAGAATCGAGAGGAGTGGTAATGGATTAGAGGAAAAATGTTCATTGCCTCAACACTCTTTTCTCAAAGCTCCAAATTAACCAATCAATAATTTTCTGCAATTTTGTTAATCGAGTAGAACTCATGGCCAAAACATTTATGGATATTGGATATTCATGTTTTTACATCCATGCAAAGATGTTACAATCTCACCATAATAGAGTCTTCCATGACTTTTGTAATGGCTTATGCATAAATCTAGCATCTTCATATCTATTTATGAGAATAATTGATATTCAAGAAGTTCACTCTTTCATGCCTCAAATAGATGTTATAGTGCTAAAAGTGTTTGTTATGAAGGTAGTTTTTGAGAATTGCTTAGTTTGTTGGAGGAAGATGTTGAGTTGTCAGAATTGAAATATACTGGTACAGGTAAATGGTCTATGGATACCATCCTTATGCATCATCAAGACTTTACAGATTGAGGAGAATTGATTTTAGCAACAATGTTGAATATGCATCATCAAGACTTTACAGATTCAGGGAAAGTGTGTGGATGTTGAATATGCTAGTTTGATGTTGGACTAAAAATAGCAACAATGAATTTATTTGGCATGATTTTCATTGTTTATTCAACCAATGATGACATCATTCCCAATAGTGATGAGAGAGAAACACATCAAGAGGTGAAAATATTTTCTCATGCATGTGGGTGAATTTATTAATAAGTCAGAGATGTGTGAATTGAGGATGATGTAACTTGGCACTAAAATAAAGCCAATCCCACCTAAACAAATTCAAGTAATTGTCAGTATAGGAGGTCTTGGAGAAATATAAAGTTTTTATTAGTAATATGTCTATTAAAGGAACTCAATAAGGGTTCAACAGAATATCAAGCAATCAGAGCAAGCACTCAGGAAACAAGCACAGTGCTCAAGATGATTGATTTTATAGAGGCCTATTTCAAGCAACCACAACTACAATTTGGAGAAAATCACTTCTTGGTATTGGTCCAAGTACGTGGATCAAGTGTAACTTCTCTCATTAGACAAAAATGTATGGACGATATTAGCAAGGTTTTGTACTTTAGTACAGAGGACATGTTAAAATATTTACTACAAGAAACAAACATACCAAGTTTTTTTTGGAAAATCATTTTTGGGAAAGATGTTGAAATCACTATGGAATAAGTTCTAATGCAAAAGATTCTTGACACAATTTTCAAGATGTTTTATGAAGAAAGGGTTGTTCTTGTAGTAGATATGCTTATATCCTCATATTCATATTTGGCTATAAAGGAAAGTACTACAATGAGTTTCTATTTATGCATGTGCACTAAATGGAGAAATCCAAGAGTCAAGATTCATATAGCCTATCCCTATATTTTACTTGTGTGTACTTTATACATTTCCACAAAGACTCCATAATCCTTCATGAAGATACCCCTTCCCCTAATTCATATGCATGAGGACATGCAAGGTTTTGAGTGTGGGCGAGGGGTGGAGATGTCCTTTCCATTCAAATTTTCATAGAAGTAGATCATAAGCATACTCTTTGATTCACTGTATTCTTGAAAATAAGTTTTTTTCAAATTCAAGTGATTTTTTGCAACTACAGAAAGGTTGTTACAACCATATTTTTATTCTTAGGGATGATCATTGCACAACATTTGCAAGAAGATGAGGATGAAAAAAATAAAAAATTAAGACATGTGGTTTGTGTCCCATGCAACAAAATGAGGAAAATGTGGATGAAATTTCCAGAAATTGCATAATGAGGGATCTAAAGGTATGTTTTTGAAGTAGACTTTGATATAACTGCTATATTTCTTGTAGCAATCTGCTTGAAGGGAAATTTTTTCACGTCATTTGTAAATAATGGAAGTTGATCTGAGAAATTCAAAGACATCGGTTTTGTGCCCGATACGACAAATTGAGTAACATGAAAATGGAATTTGTAGAAAATGCATGGAAAATGATGCACAAACATGTATTCAAACTGATTTTATAAAAAATATTACAATTTTTGTAAGTAGTTACAACCATCATTTCGTAGTTGATTTGTAGTTCTGAATGGTTTCACACATCCCAAGGATAGATCACATCTTGGAGATGATTTCAACTCAATTCGATATGTTCATCCACCTATTAGTAATTATTTTCATCATTTTTCAAGTTTTCAAGCATGAATAAAGATCAAATTTTCAACATTTTTGTAGCAATAGTTCAATAATAGTCACTATATTCAAATTCATCTTCGGCATGAATATCAGTACCTTCATACTTACCTATGATATTCAATCATGATGGTGGTATGTGAAATAATATCATCCATCAAAAGATTGAGGTGAAATTTCATAGATGCAACAATTGAAGCATGCCAACCCATAGAAACAAAAATTAATGCATGGGACTCTTAGAAATTGGCATCTCAAGAAAAGATTTGTAAAATAAGCAGATAGGAGGAGTGCTAGGAGGATCTGCAACATAAATCATATTTCAAAAATCTTGAGAAACCAGCCAAATGGATTTGTAGAAAATGACCTAATGGAGTTGTAGCAAACAGATTAGTGGAGGAGTTGCAACATGCGAATAATGGTGTCTACAACTGAAAATGTAATGGCAAAAAGAAGACTGGGAAAAATGAAAGTAAAGTGATGATGAAATGGAGGTGTAGAAAATGAAAAGATGAATATGTGGTATATAATATGGAGATATAGTAAATAGGATCTATATAAAGTGGTACTTGAAATGGCTCCACAAAAAAATGAAAAGAGATAACTGAAATAGTATGTTGCAAGAAAATTGTGAGAATAACCTGGAAACAAAAGATGCTTAGAAAAAACAAATCTCTTTTTTTTTTACAGTACTCTGAAAATATCGATTTGTTTTAGGTACAAGTGGAATAGCCACTATACCAACAACCTCCAAATATTAACAAGTGGAAAGATATTTGATAAAAGCATATTTGGACAATCACTTCTTATATAATCTTAGGTGGTGACCATTGGCCATGAGAGTTATCCGGTATTCATTGATTGTATGAAAATTTATAGAACCATTTTCATACACAATGTCAAAATCATATGGTCCTAGCAAACAATTACAAATATTTCGCTAAAAATCCTTGAATCTTGACGGATACAAAAGGGTCTAGTCTCATCCCTTAGGGTGTAGAACAGTCGATGATGGAGTGTAATGTTAAGGCTCTTAGTTATGTGAAGTCACCAGTTTGAAAACCTTGACTTACATTATGTGTCATGTGAGGGGATGTTTTGGCATTACTAGAGGTTATAGTGGTAGAAATAGGATAACATGACCACGTGTCACATGATTACGATCTCGACTAGTTGTGATTCTGCCAATCACAAAAAAAGGGGGCCTAGTCTCCTACCTAAAACTTCTTTTTCTTGATAAACTTGTTGTGCCATTTTTCTTTTCGTTTCTAAAAATATGAGGTGTGGTGTAATGTATCTTGATGAATCACATCAAGTTCATTGATCTAATCCAATAATTTTTTTCTAAGCTTCTAAGACATCTAGTCCCACCTGTAGTGTTGTCCTTAATGTATTCACATCAAAATAAATCAGAAGTAATACATGCTTACCATACATAAGTTCATAAAGAAAAAAACATGTGGTATTTTTCCAAGTGGTATGATAATCCCATAGAGCCTCTGGTTTTTTGTTGGCCTGAGCTTTGCGATGGAGTTGCACAATATTGGTTAGAATTGATTCCATTACTCTATTTGTAAATTCTACCTAGCCATTGGCTTGTGGATGGTATGCTGTAGACATCATGTTTCAAGTATGATATTGGCTAGTGATGGACTAAATTAGTTTGGAAGTGAACTGACTTCCTTGATCTATAAAAATCTCTTGTGATACACCATAGTGAACAAATATCTCCTCATAGATAAAAATATGTTATTACTTGTTATGTATCCATCAAAATTTCTTTGGATTCAACCCATTTGGTGACGAGTTGGTGAAAACCAAGATATGAACCTTCTACATAGATGGAGGTGAAATAGGCCCCACAAAGTCAATATCCAAATTTTCAAAAGGTTTCACCATGAGTTGAGTCTGAAGTGGCATTTCATCAGACCAAACAAGTTGTCCCATTCTTTAGAAACTATCACAATTTCTCATATATTATTTGGCATCGAAAAAATTGCTAGGCCAATAATAGCCTAGTTTCAATACCTTTTGCCCAATCCTTTTATGAGAAAATTTTACACCACAGGGTCCATCATGACAAGATTTTAAGATATCATAAATCTCATATTCTCGAACACAACGTTGGATCGAAAAAGGTAACCTTGAACCCAAGAGTACATGGTACTCTGCTTAATAATCATTTTTTTTTATTTCAATGAGAGATGTGATGGAAGTTTTCTTGCAACCAAATAGTTAGAAATATCTGCAAACCATGGTTTTTTTTATGTTAAACTTGACGCGGTGAAAGAGTCAAAGTTGTTAGGTAACTAGTGGTGGTTTCCAGCACATGATATCGGTGACCCGTGGTCTTAGATATTGTGGATTATATGTAATGAAATCCTTTAAAATGTCGGCGATATCCATTGTAATTTTCTAGAGCGTGAGCAGTGAAGGCTCAGGTGGTCAGGGCCAAGAGGTTGGTCATCTTGGCTAGGTTTGGTCGGAAATATAAAATCTATTAGATGGTTTTTCACAGTTTGGGTTTTCCAAGATAAAATATTTTCATTGTTGTTTTCTCATATTTTTATTTCTCTCTCTTTTTAATTTCCTTTCATGTGATATCAGAGAAACAAATGCACCAGCTATTTTCATGTGCTTAATGAATGGTGTTTCCCGGGAATACTTAGACAAGTAGGTTAACCTAGACACTCTAGAAAGGGTGGTTTTATGTTCCAAGGTGGAGAAAAAGGGTGGTGAAGTGAGGATGCAAATTTAACGATCTCAACTTCTACACTTAGAATAATAGAACTTCTAAGATGAATTGGGTGAAATATGGTGGTGTCAAAATGACCAAGGATGTATTTTGTTACCATTGTTCTTGACAAAATTTTCTTCTGAAGGATTTGTGTCAGGAATTTTAGGGTATTATTGGATCCCCTGGAATAACATTTGGTAATATCCATTTAACATATTGGAATAAAACCCTCAAGTAAATGGTGGCTATGGAAGCTGCAGAGGATAAGGGAACAATTCTTGGGGTTTGCACAACATGCATATTTAGCCTAGTCAAATAAACATGTCAGTGCAAAGATTGTTATACATGACTACGTTAAGAATTTCCAGATCTACCTAGAATAGAGCATCAAGAGTCAAAGAAAATACACTACTACATATGACCAAATTTTCCACAGTTTTTCGTTGCTATTGCCACACATATCCATCACACTTTCCACAAAATCAAAGACTATTTTTCATGGAACTTTTTTCGTCACTATATCCACGAACCATTTATTCGTGGAAACAATGACGAAATAATCCCTCCATGTGTCATCATCCTCAAGATATTTTTACCTTATAAATCGTGGCAATAGCGATGAAAATTCGTCGCAATAGGGATGAAAAATCGTGCCAACATAAAAAACTTACCAACAAATTACGACGCAGATGCCATACATGCGATGGAAAAGTGTGGAAAGTTGCGATGACAAAATGTGGCAATAGCGATGCAAATGTTTGGAAAAGAAAAAATTTACGACACAGATGCTATATGTGCGAAGCAAAACCGTGCAAAAGTGCGACAAACTTTTGTTGATATTGCCACGCTTCCTTTACGTTTTAAAAAAAATGGAAACTGAAAAGATGGATGTTGGGATTCGTGATTGACCCATACTCAATATTTTCTTATGTGATTGACCCTTGAAAGGGTTTCTTATGTGAGAAGGGATTATCAGAGGGGGTTTTGGGACTTATTAGGTGTATTTCTTAGTGGACCAAAAGGGAAACCCAAGGCACCTTGGGATGAAGGGGAAGATAAAATACATTCTCTTGAATGAATGG